>WEIV01031069.1:0-22966 GCA_013390005.1 Calyptomena viridis
GAGCTCGGGGGAGGCGGGCGCTGCGGTCCGTGCCCAGCTCGCCTCGGCACACACACAATAGCGAACCTGCACGGACAGAACGCCGGCGCATCCCTCCGCCCCCGGCTGCGCAGCGCCGGGCCCTGCGCCTCCCGCGGGGACACGGCGACCAAATTAACGTGGTAATCATAAAGAACATTTCTCCACTGAAATCATGAGTTCACGTGAAAGGAGATCCTGCTCTCAGCGTCTCGGGTTTTGTTTCTTTATTTCCCCAACTGCTTTTCAAGGGCTCCATCTCCTTTCTGATGAAATACTCCCCCCAAAATCAGCAGATCTATTTCTTTAAGGCATTACAAGCACATCTAATTCACAATCTCCAGGACTCAGAAAAGAAAAAAAACCGAGTACTTTAAAAAGATTTAAGGATTAAAACTTCTACGTAGTTAATTTCTACGTAATGTGATAAAATAGAGATGCTGCACGTCTATCCTCTGTAAGACAAACACAGGCCACGGAAATCCTTGGGAGAAGTTTTAAAAAAATAATCATGTATAATTAATTAAAAACTATTATGAGAAATAAATACTTGCTTGGAAAAAAAATATTGCGTTAATATTAGAGTGAAACGCATGCAGAGTGTTATAATGTATAACTCCCTTGTGTATACAATTGCATTAAAAATAACACAAAACACCACTTTCAAAATTATCCAAGAAGAATGTGGAGAAAAATACGTAAGTGCACTGTTAGATATGCTCTAATGTTAAATTATTTTTAACCAAACACAGACGCTACAGCACTCCTACTGAGAAAGAATTAGTCTCGAATACATAGCAGAATAATAGATTGTTGTTACTAAATATTTTATGATATTGGTAAATGATCCATCTAGCATAAATTTAATTTTACTTGCTATCCCATTTTTCATGCACAATTGAAGTTTGAATTGCATAGGAATAATGGCAGAAACATATTTACAATGAATCTGATCACAGAACTTACACAATTTATTTAGCTTGATATCACACTGATGTGCATCCTTCCAATCCCACCTTACAAAATGCAAAAAACCCTGGCTTTACTCATAATAAGGAAATAGCAAAACCCCCTCATATTTAAAATACTGAAGTGTGTGAAGAATCTATAAAACAACTGACCTGTTCAAATTGTTGTTTTTCCAATCCATGCACTGTTTTTATTAATTAGGAACCAAACCAGACTGAGCGTCATTTTATAACGTTTGACATATTCACTGTCTTCCTACTTCCAGCAGAATCTTCTTAAATTTCCCAGCACTGTGTTTTATTGCTGGTACCATATGCTTTATTGTTCAGCCACAAGAGCTTCGCTCTGCACAAAGACTCATTACCTACTGCTTGCTGAGCAGCTTCGGGCTCACTGAGGCTGCCTGTGTGATCACATGGGAGTTTTGTCTGAGAAAGCCAGGCATGCCACTGATTTCACCGGCTACGGATATTTTTATCAGCTGAGGTCTACTATGAGGAAGGAATAACAAATTCTAAGGCTTCTTTAGCTCATTAAGACAGCAGTTGTTATGGAAATCCCCTCAACTTTTTCCTTTTATAAAAATTATTATTAACACTCCCACCGTAACGCTGGCCCAAGTAGAAATTCGAGAGATGTGTTAGAAGCAATTTTTTCTTGTGGGGAGTGGCACAAACCAGGCATTGTCTGCATCGCTCTGCACACAGTGCACACTGAAATTAATATTCTGAAGAGGTAATATTTTGCCAACACTTAATCTGCCAGTGTTTATCCTTTATGTAGAGGACGAGTTTCCAAATGAAAAATTGTACCTAAAAAGCAGCCCCTTGATTTAAATTTGTCTCATCAGTCAAGGGCATTATCCTGTAATCTTTGGTTGTAAAATGAGTTTTGCTGGCTTCAGTGAGACTACTCAGGTGAATAAGAATTAGCCATTTGAGCGAGGATTAGTCTCAAATCCAAATGACAAATTACGTAATACAATGAAGTCTAATCTCTTGGTAATAGTTGGTTGATACTCAGGGGTTTTTTGTATGTGTGTGTGCATGTTTGGTTGGTTGTGTTGGAGTTTCTTGTTTATTTAAAAGAATATATAAATTGTAATACCATTTTATATTGGTTAAAAACTTAATATTTACCTAAGCATTTCACACTAGAATAAATGAGTATCTACATTCAAATTACAAAAGCCTTTACAGAAAATGGTAAATATTGATGATCTTTTTTCACTGATACATTATCAGTATCAGGGATCCATGTTGGAATATACGGAGATAGCTTAACTCCTTCTGCAGAGTGAATTCCCTGAATATTCTAATTTAAAGCTCTCAACAAACAGCTAGTGATGATAAATGCACATCTCTTCTCCACCCTGCAGACTGGTTCTGAACATGCAATTATCTATAATATTAACATGGCAAAGATGCAGCTATTCTGTGAAATAGTCAATTATCTCTAGAATAATTCATAGCATTTTGATAATGTAAGATAGCAAAAATAAACTGTTTTCTCATCAACATTCCACAAACGAAATACCTCCTTATTCTATTGAAGATCTCTCTCATTAGAATAAATGACACCTTGTAGCTCATGGTTGGCATTATTCTGGTCCTATGGAAGTCGGAGGAAGTTTTGCTGCTGATTTGCATGGAAGAAGGGATAAGCATGACTAACACAGATTCATTCACCTTACCATGTCATCGTGCAAATCAGTGACAAAACTCATTTCTTTATTTTTCTTGGCATCTTGCTTGTCTTGTATTATTAAGGTTTTGTAACAGTTGATATGCAGTCTCTACGATTACACCGATGGTTAATAAAGGATTCAGAATTACCCACAACTAAATCCAGTATTGAATATCTTCTAGACTCTCACGTTAATTTTAATTAAAAAAATTCCATTATCAAAAATGAGTGCATTTTAAAGCGCCACCATTTTCATCTACCCAACGACACGGACCGAGCAGATGGCTCGTGGCTGAGAACCTTCTACATCTCTTAAGCAGAACACAGTGCTGTGTATACATTAATGAGAAGAAACGAAAGCAGACTCGATGGGTTGCTAACGAACAGCTGGTTTAGCTACAGCTATGCATATTTTTTTCCCCTGGCGGTATCACTGATGATGTCACGATGCTAGTGTAGGAAGACATAAACAAAAGGCAGGCATTTTTGCTGCAGTAGCACTAGGGGAAAAAAGAAAAACCAAACGTTTGACAGATGGAAAGAACACAAACTGATCAGAAAAATAGTACTATTGTCATAATTTTCTACATGTTGTAGAAAATACATATACACTACGGAACAGTTCTCAAATCCTGAAAGGTGGTTAGAGGAAAACATGCTCAAGGACATTATACAGTTAAACCAGTCACCAGCAAAGTGTTGTTTCTGCAGGAGACAACAGCAGCAAGCAGTCTCCGTGCTGTACTAAAGGCAGCCTCAGTTAATCACTTCTTCAAGGTTGATGGGGAGAGGGAGGGAAGCTTCAATCTTCCATAGTGGAATTTGGAGTTTCCTAATTTTAACTTGACATTTTTAGGTAACTAAATTATATTCCATCCCATACTCTCTTCTTACAGAGTTAGTAAATAGAAGGAAGTCTTTGTCAGAGTCACATAGCTGAATTTCTGCTCCAACTGAGGAAGTGGCTTTCTGCCACCATGGAAGGCAGTATAGATCACCCAAGAGTTTCACAGTAGCCAGAACCCTAGACCTCCTTGTCACTCCTTAGTAAGAAGATCTCCAAATGAGACAATACTTTCTGGTATCCCTCCCATAACAGACAGGACTTCTTCAAGAGAATCCAAATTCACCTCTCCTTGAAACAACAGTGGAAGAATGCAAATGCTTAGCAGTCTCTTCCATTCAGGGTCTCCCACAGGAGTTGAGGTAAGCAAGGGCTCTCTTTTCTCTACTAAAGGGTTCCTTTTGAATTCAAATGGAAACAGAATCAAGAATCTCCTGACCATCTGTAAATGGTCACCTCTGCTGATCCCACCTCTGCTTTGCAGGAAAAAATAATTCACAGGAACATTCTTATACTTTCCCATTCCATAGAAGCTACAGCAAAAGCTAACTGCTAAGGAAATACGGACTCTGAATAATCTCTATCTTTAATTAGGAATAATTGCATAAATTATAACTTATTCTAGTCTATATGCATTCAAACTTGAGTACTTTTATAAAGGTTGTATCCATTGAAATACAAAACTTGCAAAGAATTTTAAAACAAACAAAAAATCCCAAACAAAAACCCAGAAAACCCCACAACGACCTAAACCCAGCCATATATCACAAAACAGACTAAGCTTATGATTTGAAATACAAATAATTTCCACCTTATACTACTAAATTATTGTGTTAGGTATTGAACTTAATCTGCTGTTCAGTATCCTGCATCACAGCTGGATGAATCAAATACTAACCAAAACAATTATGGGAGCAGCACTGTTCAATTGCATGAAACAAAAAAGGGGCAACTTGCACTCAATACCGTGTTATTCTAAAGTCTGGAATCCTGTACCATACAATAAAATGCAGGAGGCTCCTGTTTCTCCAAGTACACCAGAAATGCAGTAACTTCCGTATCAGTTGAGTAAAAGAGGGTTTTGCTGAAACTCTTTTGCAGTCTAGTACCAAAAAAGACGTGAAGTCCAGGATTTATAGTCAGTGGATCATGCATGCTCTACTCCAGCTCTTACAAAGAGCATAGTTCACATGCCATGGTTTGTAATTTATGAGCTACAGAAGCAGCTTTAAATGCCTCAGCACTGGCTTTCAGGTTTGGAAACAGATGATTTGTGGTAACTTCTTTGGTAAGATCTGTAAACCTTACCCATGCCAACTCCTCTAATTTGAATTCAGGATGAGGCATAGCTGCAAACTTCCCATGGAACTCTGCCATTACAGAAGTTCTACAGAGTTAATGCACATCTAAGAGAAAATAGTGTAATATTAAATTTATTAATACTTTCTTTAGATACATCACAGTCACAGCTGAACTATCTTCAAGTATTGTCCCATTAACTATTTGGTTCCAAAATACTGGGGGGCTTGATGGATTTCTACAGAGTGCCACGAAGAATGACATGCTTTGGGTTCCTGAACTGTGCAAATATGAAATTCTTACTAATTCATTAATTGCGTTTTCAACTAAGAAATACAACTATGTTTTGAAATAAGAGTCTAGTCAGTGAAATGAATGAAAATAGACAAAATCTATTTGAAAGGTAAGATGACATCCTCAGATCAACAGATGGATAGAGAAAGCAGCTTATAACTGAAGGGCAGGCCTGTGAGAAGCTGTTCTGGTTTCTGGCACCCTAGCAATCTCATTGCCAAATTTCATACAGTTGATTCGTAGCGTGTCAGTGTAAGGCTGCCAGTGCCATTCTTCACTCCTACTTCTGGTACCCGTACCCTGTCAGTCAATTTGAAGGACTCCACGTATACTTGGCTGTTTTGCTGAATCCTAAGAAGTACCTGCTTGACCAGGGGCAAGTTCCTAAATCATGTGGTACAAAGCAGTCACAAAATAACAGTAAATTCTCTTTACACATACTGTGAGGTGTACCACAGCAAACCCCTTCATAATGATTTTTAGCACAACTCTTCCAAAAAAAAAGTCTCATTTTTAATGATACATTCTTGTTACATCTTACATAACCTGCATTTTTCCAAGAGAAAATTAATCTCTTCTAGTGTGCTATCTCAGAGGAAAGTGCACTTCTGTTCAGAAAACAGCACTGAAAAGTACTGTGCATTTGAAAAGCTACTGTATGCAAACAAAAATACTACTCTGTAGTAAACATACAGGTTTCTTTCTCCTTTCACAACCTTTCTCAAAACTGATAGTTAACTACCAAAATCAAAGAAGTATTAGCTTTGGTAGGTAAACTAATGTACTGAGAGGTGTATAGCTAATGGCAAAACAATCTCTTGACCGCTGTTGGATGATGTGAATAATCAAAGCAAATAATTAATAATTTAATGCTTGAAAAAGCCATCATTCAAAATGCCAACAGAGCATGGAGTTTTTTCAGATAAAACAAAGCAAGTTCTATCTCAAAGAGCAAACTGGTCATTATCTTGTTTAGAAAAAAAAAAAGAAAAGAACATTAAAAATAAATAGAAGAAGGCAGATACTTGAAGAAGAGAAATTCCCTGTGCTGTCCTGTATATGCTTCATAAGGCAGCTTTGCTCCAGCCAGTTTCCATGACACCTCAGACACTGCAATATGATCCATGCTGAGGAGTAATTCAGAACTACCCAGAGCTATGCTTAGTGTGGTTAGAAACTGCAAGACAAACAGAAGAAACAAAGGTGCCTTTTGGTTTATAATTAACAGGCATACTTTTTACTCCATCCCTTTTCTCTTGCTTGGTCACTAAGCACACCTTTTCTCATAGTATCATTTTCCAACTTAGTACTTTCACTTGGCTATTGACCAGCAAAAAGTTTAAAAATAAAAAAAATTAAGAGGTATTTGAAGAAAGCATGATAGCTAGTATTTTCTCTCTCCAAATATTTGGTTCTTCTAGTCTTTCTTATACCATAGTAAACCAAGAAGAAGTTTATTGTGTCAGTGCAGCTGAAACAGAAAAAAATCCAGTCAGAAGGAAGCAGACTATATTTCCTTACTGGACTTGTCATCGATAAGGCTTTACAAAGCACCACTGTTGGTAAACCAGCAACATTCCCTCATTCCTTGTTTTCTCAACTTCCATAGTAGAGCAGAAGACAAGCTCTTTAGTTTTCATCTTCCATGGAAAGGTGAATTTTTCACTGTTAGAATTTTTGCAGTTGTTCCCGTCTACCATAAACACAAGTATTTTGAGCAGAGACAGATGCAAAATATAACAGACACACAGATGAATCTAAGCAGTAACATAAATAGGCTTTTACATCTTATAGCAGTTAGTTTATGAAGCATTCCAATTTAAAACACAAGACATTTCAATGTACTACTTAGAATAAAATACATTATGATACCTAATGGACTTTCAATCTTATAGACAAAAAGATATTTAGATTCTAAAACAAGGTGCCTGCTAAATTGCTAAACATCAGTTTAGGATCTCATTCCACACGAAGTGAATCCACTGCAACACTGCTTCCCACCTTCGTACATCCTAAATACAACCTTAGATCTGTCATTTAAAGCTTGAAAGGACACTGAATTCTAGGTCATATGGTAACTTTTCACTGCTTCAAATAACATGTAAAGGCTAGACACAGATTCACCTGTAGTAATTCTGTCCACTTCCATTTGGCCAGCATTGATTACTTTTCCTTATGTGTATTAGCAGAACTTGAAAATAATTTTTATTTATTTCTGCATTTGTCTACCAGCATCACTGACAACATCAGCAAAGCAATGGGAATTTTACTGCTTATGTTGATTCTTCTCTACCAGCAGAACACAACACATTTCTCCCCACAGATGTTCCCAGACAGCAGCTTACATTAATTAAGTAAAAGTATTTTACAGGCAATTTTCCTTCTCATACCCTAACAAACATGGTAATGATTTCACTAGCCCTAAAGTCAGTGTTACAGACATTAAATATTTTCTTGTATTTTAGCATCCAAAATAATTTACCTAGCACATTTACACAATTTTCATCAAACTAAAACCTGAACTGCTATACTTAAACAGCAAACTTCTTACTATGTCATTATAACATTCTAAAGTTTCGAAAGAATATGAGCCAACAGAGTGTGTTCACAGCCCAGAGAGCCAAGCATGTTAAAAGAGGAGTGGCCAGCAGGCCAAGGGAGGTGATCCTGCCCCTCTGCTGTCATGAGAGCCCACCTGGAGTGCTGCATCCAGCTCTGAGGTCCTCAGCACATGGAACATGTGGGCCTGTTAGAGCAGGTCCCGAGGAGGCCACAAAGATGATCAGAGGGCTGGAGCACCTCTCCTGTGAGAACAGGCTGACAGATTTGGGGCTGTTCAGCCTGGAGAAGACTTCAGGAAGAACTCATTGTGGCCAGTACTTAAAAGGGGCTTAGGACAAGGGGGAACTGTTTTAAACTAAAAGAGAGGAGATTTAGATTAGACATTAAGAAGAAATTCTTGTCCAGAATGAGGCACTGGAACAGGTTGCCCAGAGAAGCTGTGGATGGCCCCTCCCTGGAAGTGTTCAAGTTCAGGTTGGATGGGGGTTTGAGCAACCTGGTCTAACTAGGCGGGTGGCATCCCTGCCCACAGCAGGGGGCTTTTAATTAGGATCTTTAAGGTCCCTTCCAACCCAAGCCTTTCTATGACTCTATGATTCTATTCTATGAAAGCAAACCACTCCAATTCAGAAATATGCTTTCTAAGGAATGCTGATTGCCATTTATTTCAATAGGAAGAAGATGAATAGCAGTATTTAAACAACCACATTCATAGTAGCAAATCAGTGGACATTTCTAGGATGCACTGGTTTAAATCCATAACTTCAGTGATCACAATGGACTAATTTATAATTTGATCACACTGTTTTCAGCTAGTGTTCAAAGACACACTGTATTTTCAGTCTAACTTTCCAAGAGTTTAAAGGGTTAAGTCAACATTTCTGCAACATGCTCAAATATGGAAGTTCTTTTTTTGAAGCAGACTGTTTTACCTGAAGTTCTAACTAAAAGGGATCAGAACTAATAAAGACTTTTATTAGAGCATTTTTATAGTCCAAATATCTTTCGAGACTTCAGCATTTAAGAAACCATCATGATTTTTTTTTTATTGAAATGCCTGATGCCTGCCAGCTGCCAACTGAAACCAAATGTTTCAGTTAGCTTACACACTTATCACCCTGACAGCAGTACAACAGCCACAGGTTGAGGATGTCAGGCTATGGTCCCTAAAGACTGCAGCCTCTTGTGTTGGTGCATTTGCAGGGGAAGAAATTTTTTCTTCCTTTTAAAATCATTATTCAACATATTATCCAGTGAACAGCTTAAAAAATAAATTAGGCTTTCAACCAGGATTACATTCAAATACTTTGAAAAAGGCTCACCAATTTATGGCACAGACAAAACTCATAGGGACCACTGATATCACCTGATACAAAGGTGCATCCCTGACAGTTTCCTTTGTTGCAGAAAAGAAGCAATTACCAACTCAGTGTGATATTTGGCATTCCTACAATGGCTGATTTCTCAACTGGATTTATCCCTTTGGCTTAGGATCTTAAAGCATAAGGATAACAAAGGATAATATTGTCTCCATCACAATATTTTTCCTTTTAGGAATATGAGGACCATGTTTATTACTGCTATACTAAGTTGAGATAACTTGTCAGACATCTAGAAAGATTGTAGTCAGTGTGTCTGTTTTGACCTTCTAGGTCACAGCAAAAGGTGCAAGCTGACAACACCAGCTGTCATTTGCTGTTAACAGACTTTTACCAGATCAACAGCTCCAAGCTCATAGAGGAACTCACCAGTTTTGTGACTGAAGTGCAGGAAGTCAAGGTCCTCGGCTCTCTCTTTGCATCTTCTGGGTGGGTGGATTTCAGTGACCCTACCACTGCTCTAGCTGCCTGCCTGGAATTGCTCTCCTGTCCTAAATCCACTATTGGCAGCCCTTATGTAAGTAGGACACAGGATCGTAAATGCAGTCTTCAGCCACTTAAGATTTCAAGAAGTATAAAGATTTGCCATTACCAACTGCTTTGTTTTTTTCAGAGCAAAAACATTCTCACTGCCCTGGATCTCTTGGAGTGAGAGACAGGAGTGGCTCCATTTACATTCAGAAAACGTATTCAGTGTCATTTACAATGGCAATGAGTTCATAACTGCAGCATGTATCCTGCAGTTTTCTTATTATCTCCAGTACTGTAAGAATTCCTGAAAATCTGTCATATTAACTTGTTACATACTTACAACAGCAAATTGGTACATACTCTGTGCTGATCTTATTCTTTTATGTAGTTGCAAACAACTCAAAAATTACTTGAAGATCATAATCCCACAGGAACAGACCCAGATCAACAATTCCTCGCCTTGTGACATTCAGTGTGTCAAGCAATGACACAGGCAGAGTTTGCAGAGAACAGCAGTATTTTGAAGTAGACAAACTGGGATGAGTAGGAAAATCAAATCCTTTGAGGACATGAGAAAGGGGTCATAGACACAAAAGCCTGCCTCATTTTCTAACTGTAGAGGTTAATCTAGTTAAAAAATGCTAATTTCCCCACAAATCTTTCCTGATGCCTTAAATTATCATACCAAAATAATGACAACATTAACAGCCTTAAAAGTTAAATATCACCTGGTATATAACTTTAGAAGTTAAATATCTTAAATGTCAAGCAGAAGACAAAGATGGATTCAAAGACCAACTAGGGTTGCAGAGAAAACAAAGAGCTATTACTTGTCATCTCATAACAGTTATTTTTACATGGCAACTGAATATTTGATACACATAATGCCACAAGTGAGTTTTAAAAAAGATTTAAAAAACAATGAAATACATTTGCAGGAAGTGCTCCAAAACATTAGAAGCAGCATGGGAGTTGAAAATTTTAAAAGCTACCAATAGTAATGAACCCTGACAAGTAAGTAGAAAGGAAAAGACCAAGAACTTGCTCCTATTTCAAGAGGCAGAGACAAAGAATGTAGACTTATGACAGTAAAAAGTGATGCTAATGGGGATATAAAAAGATGCATCAGCAGGTCAAAGTAACATCACTTTTAAAGCAGTGTTGAGATATACACAAGAACATGGCAAGAACACATTTTTTAAAGCCAGGATTTTGAGATGGAAAAGGCTAAGAAGTTTGCATAAGATATTTTTTGCTTCACAGCTGAGTTGAATCAACTGTCTTGGAGGAGAGACACTGCTTACTGGAAAATAATATTACAGTAAAAATCTGAGGGGGATACATCTATTGTTAGCATAGGCATAATAAAAAACTCTCTTTTTTTCCATATTAGCCAGAAAATGGAAAGGAAAAGGCCACTAAAAATGTAACTGTATAGAAAGTTCTAAGATTTGCAAGGAATGAAGTGCCTTTTCAAAAATAAACTGAGTAGCAATTAGAAGAATAAGAGAAACAAGAGTGAAAAAAAGCATAAACAAGCCAACACTTCAGAAGATGAAATATGGTAAATTCTTGAAGATGGGCTATGGAAGATGAGGCCAAAATGTTTATTTTGAGATCTAGGAAATGTATTTGTATCTAATGTACATTCTCTGAAAATAAGGCACATGCGTCCTAAAGTAACTGAAAGACAGAGAAAAACTAATTGAAGGAGAATATCAGAAATATTATACTGTGACACTGACTGACTGCCAATTTACACTAGGAACATAGTTCTATCCATTAAAAGTAATAAAAAGGAATTCCCTTGCATCCTAACCTTCCAGCAAACTTAGTAGCAAAATTCAAAAAGTGTAATGTGCACGGAGCAAAAAGTAGAACACTTGAAATGTATCACTTTGCTGTATGAAATCAGATGATTTGGTGAAAATATATCAATGACCTCAGACTACTATCAGTGAGGATAGGGGAAGGCCAAAACCCGAAATACAAGACAGGCTGACAGCCGAATCAAATATAGCCTGAACTAGAACTGAAAATTCCTGCCTGTCCACACATCCAGTGCTTCACCATCGAAACATACAAACAAGGTGGCTCTGCTAGTGACAGCCAACACTCAGTCACCAGCCAAAGTCAAATCTTCAGAAAACAAACCCAAAAGTTCAGAGGCCCACATATTAAGTGTCAAATAAAATGTTGAGGAATTTTTTACTAGACAGTGGGTAACCAATGAGGACTCTCAAGCCACAGCCTAACTACATATAATTCAGCATTAGGAATAAAAACTAGCAACAAATAGTATGCCAACCACTTATCAATTGCTGCTGTTATTTTCACTATAGAGATTTTATTAATACTGTCACTAATGTTTATATTTCAAAACTTTTTCCTGGATTGTAAAAAGAAGAACCTACCAAACTGCTAGTGTTGAACTGGCAGCAGAGACATGAAATGAGTTTGCGTAATCGATTAGATCCCAAAATCCATTTTTATGAATAATTCTGTGAGACTTTGAGCAGTTCAACTATTCCATACCTAGCATCTCCATATGAAAAAATTAAATTTTTGTAAAAAATCAAGTATCTTATTGTTACTTATCACACAATTGTGCTCTTAATGGTTAAAAGTAAAAGGTATGCTTCAAGATCACCAGTTAGAGAGAACCTGTTTCATTGAACAAGTCAAAGTCAAATAATCAGAGGAAGAAAATCAATTCAGAGTCATTTTGCACTTTAATCAATAACAAAGGGTGGGGGGGAAATTATAGTGGCAGGTCTGAAAATTTAAGCCCCATATGAACTTTACAGTTCTGTTTCTAAGTAGTATCAGTAAGTGGATGGGAAAGTACTGTTTCTTCTGATACAGGGTGATATGCTGTCACTTGAACTGAAAATAAAAAATAAATTCTTTAGATAGGAAAACTTTAAAACATCTAACATTATTTTAGTACTCACAAAGCAGTTAAAGGCCATGTATTTCTCCTCTCAAAGATAATCCCTACTAATTGCTCTAGTTGTGGAAATACATTTTGAGGGAACGGATAATGAAAAGTACTTGTCAAATTGCTCATGTCATTATTTCACTGCAGAATCCAAATACCATAGCCAGACCCACTCCCAGCATGCTGAGTATGAGCCTACAGAAAAGGACCCCTGCATAAGGCACTCTGACCTCTCTTGCTAGTTTCTTCTGACCTTTTTGACCTCATTAGACTGCTATAAAGAAAATAAAGGAGCTGTTGGGTACTCTTGATGGATTAGAAATAACAAGAATGTGTCTAGGACTTACTTAAGTACTAAACTGACCACTGAATTATAATGCTTTTCAAACAATCAAAAGGATAATAGGGATGATGATGAATAAATAGAGGTAGGGAGAAATAGATTCTTAAAATATTAAGTGTGAATACTATGCTTTTTAGCAATTGTTCATTAGCATCCTTAACCATTTATTCTGCTGCAATTGTAGATGGTTGAATTTTTAAAGACCCGTTTGAGTGAGAACAGATATTAAAAAACAATGGTCTCAGCACAGTTATTCTCATTAAGCACGAATCTGACTTAAGCACCTTGCTGAAAGGAGGCTTTAATCTCCTCTAGTCAGATTTATTTAATGAATTCCTCAAATTCCCAAAGGAAGGAAACTCTAGAGGCCAGAATGCAAGTCTGCATTCCCTGTGTGACATTTCAAACACTACATCATATTATCAAAAAAATCTGTATCTTCACAGACAAAATGGTAAAGATACTATGAAAGTGCTTACTCTGTACATAATACACACCTTCTCCAGTGGAACTACTTAGGATTTTTAAACCATCTCCCAGTCCTGAAATGGAAAAATCATGCATTTTTATAGCATACATCCTAAGTACAAAACCTACAAATTAATTTTGCTCACTAGATATTGGGTTTTGCCATCCCCAGTAAATATTTTTTATAGCTAATACTGGCATCTAAGCAAAACTCTCAGAAAGGAAACCACAGGCCACAACTTATGATACAAGTTCCCAGTATTACAAGATAAATTTTAAAGCAGCTGTTGCAACATGAGACACATACATTTTTATCTTTTTATTCTATGTTTCTAATTTCTATGGAGAAAAGTGCTACAAGGGAATTTAGTCACAGACATCTTCTAAGTTCCCATATATTGTGATTTCTGATTAAAAGCTCTTGTACTTAACCACTGGAAGAAACTTCTAAGAGAAGAATTTTTCTTTTTATGCTTAACTACTCCTAAAAGAAGACAATAGTAGATAGGCTGGCCTCAGCCAAAGGGTTCAGGCTGTATTATGCTATGCACTAAAATGCAGGCACTGTCACATAAAATTAAATTATGTCCTTTTTAAAAATAAGACTATGCCATCGTTTGTTCCTGAAATATCCTCTGTTCAGCTGTCCTGAAGTTTTATAGATCCTGACATGGGAAAACTGTTGCAGTTGTGATAGTGTGGATTGTCCCCTTCAGAAATTTATAGCCTTTGGTAAATCTCTGCATGTCTCGCATCTCTCCTGTGCTGAGTACACAGGCTGGCCCCAAGACAGCACCACTTAAGAGGATGCATACACTGCATTTGTGCAGGAACTCCCATCGGGCTTTATCCACACCAGCTAAAATATCTTAAAGCAGCCACTGAATCCAGATACTGTCATACTGCAGATAGAGCTAAGTTAGATGGCATAGTGGTTAAAAACCAACCTGATCATGTTTTAGCACAGATTTCACAGTTTACGCACTAGGCAGCTGTTCTAGCACAACTGGAGGAGTGATTTATGCTGTCTCTCTGCTCCCCCATTTAAGACAGTGAACTAAGATTTGAACATGTAAATTTTTCATCCTCATCACTATTCAGACCTTGTGAATGCAGAATCATTTCATGAATTGTAGAAAGGTTTTGGTTTGGTTTTTGTTTGGGGGTTTGTTTGGTTTGTTGTGGTGGGTTTTTTCTCCCTTTGTTAGTCAGATATCGTGGTGTGAAGATAAATGGCAGCCATGCATGGACCTTGTTATGAGCCCTCACTCTTATGTGTGATAGGGATACGACCCATTTCATCAAAATTGCATTTGTCATCTTACAGGTATGCAGACATTTCTGTCATTTGTCTATCCCGTAACTGAAAGAGAAATTCAAAGATCCCATCTATTTCAGGTTAAATTATTAATTTTCCCAGCTTGTCCTCATTTTCAAATTTGCTTATTCCTGTGAATTACCTACAGCAGTTAGCCTGCCATTTAAAGAGAACACAGAACAAAAGTCACAAAACAATGGGCAAGGGAGAAAAAAATAATCAAAGGCTTCTTTTATCATATTACTTATTTATGCTATTATCTCATGTATTATATCATGTATTAGATAGGTTACTTATGTTATGTATTAAATAAAGCCTGGAAATGGAAACCCCTTTCAACTCATCTCTTATGTTGACCAGAAACTGAACACATCATGTGTTCAGTAGGTTCATGAACTACTGAATACATCATGTGTTCAGCAGGCATCATCATGTAGGTACCAAGCTTTATTTTCAAAAGTTTTTCCTCAGAAATATTTGTAGGATTAACTTATGTTGCAAGACATATTTATATGCCATAATTCTAAAACAGCTGACATTATTACATTGCAATGCAATGTAACATGCTTCTGAATGTTTTCCAAAAATTTTAGATATGTCTATGCCCTGTCTACCTAGGGAAGGGCACAAATTAACAATAAGGTATTCAGCTTACCATAATGTAATTTACTTGCTACTTGAAGAGTCCCCACAACCCTCCTCTTTTATGCAGTCACTAAAGGAATATTGGTCTATTACCTTTCTAAATCACATTTTTACTTGCACCCAGCAATGATCATTTGGAATATTTTTCCTGCAGCATTTACCAATCTAACTTAATGGAGCACCTCCTAAGTCAACAGTACTGTTTTCTGATTTGGGGTTGGGTTTCATTCAATATAGTTCCACCTTACTGTATGCTAAGCATGCAAATAAGAGAAACACACTTCACATCTCTTGAATATGTAAAGCAAAAGAAAAATACTTCAATACTGAAAGTGTTCTTTCTTAAATGAGTATTATGTGAAAATTCCAATGTAGTCATCTCTATTTATGCACTAAAGATAAGGAAAGTGGGGCCAAGTGGCTTGTGTACTCTTCACTATAGAAACTCATCGGGTGATTGAAATCAAACACAACATAATACACAGCTTAAGCTGCTGGAAGAGAATCAACTGCTCTCAGTTATGTCTGATAAGGATAATCCAGGTAAGGTAAAAAGAAATAATATAAAAACTTCATTTGAGCCAGGCTGTAAAGATGTCCAAGAAGGTAAATTGGAAAAGGAGATCAGTAACTCTGTGGTCATGGACTACTGCCCTACATATGCATGTCCACAAGATGCTGTATGTAAACAGCACACTACTGAACCCCCCAAAACTGCCACTTTTAATGTTTGCATTAATATCACAGTTAATCCATAAATCAAACTGACCCTTCAGAATAAGGGTCTGTACCTACATTCGTGCTTTCTGATTTTTCCTTCATCAGTACATGTAATATTTAAAAATAGCATTCTAATAACAAACAACTAAAAGAAAACAATAATGCATGTTTTCCAGTATCCAGGCAAAGCTTACATGAAATTATGAACGTTATCCAAGGAAAGGATGCTATCTATCATCATTTTCTTGCTATTTATCAAGCATTTTAAATTACTTTGTGACATTACTAAAATATTATACAAATTACACACAGTTCTCCAAACACATTTACTATTTGAGGGGTGTTGGCTCTTTGTGGTTGAGTAAATCATATCCCTTACTTTCAGTCTTTGGAAAAAAAGATCACACCATGATGTGACAAATGACAAAAAAACCCTCTTGAAAGCACCTCTTCAGATAACTTGATGTTTCCTTTTCCAAAATATTAAAGAGCTGATACTTTTGCAAGCAAGTGACAGAAGATGCAAATACACAATGTTGAACTCATTTACAAACACGGGCAACAAGTTAGGAACACTTTACCTGCATACATCTAATTACACTGGAAGTTGCTGATGTATACTAATCCAATAGCTTTCAGCACTGGATTTCAGCATGAATTTTAAGCATTTTTAAACACAAAGCTGCAGCTGGAAAACTGAATTTTTTTACTAATGCTGTTCCAAAATTGCTAATCAAAATCTCTGCAGAGACATAAAATATAACATTGTGGTTTGTACCATCAAATGATGCAAAAATGAAATTGTGCCTGTATAATTGTATAGATATATGTATGTGAATAACTGCCACTGTACTACTGACCTTGTGATCTCAAAGAACGCAGTTTCTCTCAGGAGTTTTTTACACCTCTGAAATCATGTTTTCAGTCTGTAGACATTTCCTTAATCTGTCCTTAAAAAAATGAAATTCATGTTTCATTACTGTTAAAATTATACCAAGTTTTAGAATTTCTATCAAAGTACTGACGATGCCATATGTAAACTCACATAACAAACAGAAAATTCAGTTTGTTTTCAATGAAACCAGTTACCATACTAGGGTTAAAGAATTCAGAACATGTGAGTAACATGTATGAGTAAACCACAGGAGGTGTATTATCAAAATATTTAAACAGTTGCAAAAAATTATAGGCTGACTTATTAAATATTATATATTTCAGAAGAGCAGACCTGACTTTTTAGAGAATTATGTCTCTGTGTGTGTGTGTATATATATGTATATGTAAAATCAATGCTCACACAACCTCTAAGAACACAGCCAGCACGCACATTTGGTTTCTGGTACACATGAGCTACTTCTGCTCTGACACAACAGGGAGTCTGAAAACCTTCCTGTATTTCACTGAACAGAACAAAATTCAGTAATTGCAAGGACAATTAAGCATTAATCCTGCTTACCATGATAGGTGACAGACTAGCCATCTGTTAACGTCCTAAAAGCAAGGTTGGGTATCTTTCTAAAAGACATTTTTGGATACGATTTTTGGGAAAAAAACCCAAACAAACCAAAAACCAAACTTTGACCCATAGTGCAAACTTGTGGCCATGGCTGTGGTATAGAGAGAAGGGAGTGGTGGCACAAGCCAGCAACAGTACTGGCTTTGCCATTCCAGATGCCTGTTTGGGCCTGCTGTGGTTTATTTAATCCCAGACAACAGCCAAGACCGACACAGCCACTCACGTGCTTCCCCACCAGGAGGACTGGGGAGAGGATTGAAGGGTAAAACCTGGAAACCTCATGGGTTGAGATAAAGACAGTTTAATAGGGGAAGCAAAAGCCATGCATGCCAGCAAAGCAAACCAAGGAATTAATTCACTGCTTCCCATTGGCAGGCAGGTGTTCAGCCATCTCCAGGAGAGCAAGGCCCCATCATGGGTAGTGGTTACTTGGGAAAACAAATGCCATCACTCCAAACATCCCCTTCTTCCTCCTCCTTCTCCCCAGCCTTACTGAGCATATGATATAGAATATCCCTGTGGTCAGTTGGGGTCAGCTGTCCCATCTGCATCTGCTCCCGATTTCCCATGCACCCCCAACTTCCTCGCCAGTGTGGCAGTTCAAAAAGCAGAAAAGACCTTGGCTCTGCTCAGCAGCAGCAAGAACATCTCAGTATTATCAACACGGCATTCAGTACTAATCTACAAGACAACTCCTGACCAGCCACTGTGAAGAAAATTAACTCTACTCCAGCAAAAGCCAGCAACATGTCCCTTTCCATTCTGGCCCCAAATACTTGTGATCCTGATTTAAAATAACACCAGAATCTTAGTTTGGTCAGTCTTAGATTCTGGTGCTCCAATTAGACCTCTGGTGATTTTCATATCCTCGCTCAGCCCAGACTAGGACTCTGCAGGCATACAGCTCCTACACATTGTCTTCACCATGATCTTGATCATTGGGGCTGCAATGCTTGCTATTGTGCCATTCCCTGTTAAAGGGATACCTAAGATTTCTTTGGCTCAATATGATTTGGGAAAAGAAGTTTTTGATGATACAGGAGTATAGGTGATAATTAAATTCTGCATTATAAAGGAAAACTAGATTAACTCCCAAAAGTATTTAGTACTGGCTGTTTTACACAGTATTTCTTGCCAATACTACTGCTGTTGTTTGCATGTGTATCAGAGTGTAGGCAGATGGACACAGAGCACACAACTCAAGCTTTCTGAAGCAAGAAAGAAGGTAACAAACAAAAATGTTTTATTTTTTGAGGTATGCCAACAAATGAGTTTGTTGCTGATCTAATAACATATGAGTGGAGTGGTGGAGCATAGCATGCCATGCAGTATAGACGAAACTGAGTGGGCTGTATGAACTGCAAAGCAATAAACAGGCTACAAACGATGTGTGGGCAGAGGGGAGAAAGTGGGAAATATGGGAGAAATCAGGAGGTGGTTCCATTATCAGCTGCAGGATGCATATGATGTTCTACATGCAAATAGTGAGGAAGGACTGCAAAATACAGATCTGAATAGTTCCATCTCTAGAAGTCTCACCAAATGTCATGACAGACTGACGGCCACGAGAAGGTTTCAGTAATTAGCAGATGGTCCGTAAAGTTACGACAAAAAATCTATTTGGTCTCCAAAAAGTCTATATTGTAGCATTACTATGTTCTTAATTTGTGTGAAACTAAAGATTCCTTCAGACTACAAAGCACAATAAACAATTCAAAATAGAACAGTGTATTTATCTGAAGACCATGAATGTCACACAAATTTAAAAAAGTAAATCCTTTCCCCAAGAACCTGTTTTAACAAAATTTTCTGAACATCCAGGCGTGGCTAATCTGCAAGCCAAAGTTCTAGCCAAATCACAACACTTAATGACTTTCTTGGGCACATGCTCTGACCCAATTCCTACCCTTCTGTGGTAATCTCACAGTGAGAAATGTGTATTTAAAATGCCAACTTAAGCTTGATCTGAAATGTCACAATTTGTCCTCTCGTGACTGCTCTTTTGTCTGTCTGCAGAATATTCTCATTGTTTGAGGAATTCTCACTTCCTGAAAGAAAGATGAATTTACTAAAGCCAAAAGCATTTTTGATGCTTACTCAGTCCAATAGTTAGAGTAGTTTTATTCATACAGTAGCCTTCTGACTTGTAACATTAGTGAAATAGGTAAATTCACAAGAATGAGCCTTTCCACTGCAAGCTGTTATAGACCACACATTGGTAGCTATACAAATAATGTATTATTATAATGCACACTGTAATTAATTAAACTGTGTTGCCTTCTTCCTAAGAGCATAAAATTAGATGCTATAGCAAAGGCAAAAATATTTGAATAGTAGTGTAACAATGAAATGGTATCTCTGCTCCAAGATTTTTTATGTCCATTCCACACTAATCACTCAAAACCAAGAATACTAGGTGAGTAAAGCAATGTGTAAAAGATGAAAAACAGTAGTAGAAATCAATGAGTGTGCTTCATTTAAAAAAAAAAAAAAAAGAAGCTTGATCACTTTTTGGTAAAATGTAGGTCACCTATGGTTTCCATAGTAACCAACTGCTGAACTATTGCTCTGCAGATGACCACTGCCTATGGCTGCTTCCTTTCCAAGCAGGTGATGTACAAATACAGTCATACTTCATTAAAAATAAGAAAGAGCTAAAGAAGTGCTTGGAATTACCATTAGTTTACTTTCAAACACAACTCCTGCTTAAACACTTTCATAAGTATTTCCTTATATCACTGTCTAGATAAAATACTCAGATAACCAGTTGAAAACACATAAAACCTAGTTTTTAGTACCAAAACCTCAGCTCTTCACCTGTATCTCAAGCCTGGAGTCTTGAAAATGGACACAAACATTTACAAGGAATTGTAAATACAAAAAAAATGTATACAGAGCAACTCACTAAACATCAGTAACACTGAAGTCAACACAAGCACTGTCATCAAGTTAAGCTGTGATAAGCACACAGCAAGTTCCATGACAGCTATTCAGTACATTCACTGCGAGTGGGAGCTAATGGGTTGGCACATTACTATTTTGCACACAAGCACTCAGTGGAACTAGTCATGTGACAAGGCTGGAGCCACGGATAACAACAGTTAAAGCCTCACTTGGGATGAAGTCATAGTCTTCAGTCAGCTTGATGGTGAAACTTCTCTCACCACTATTACTCTGGGGCATATATAGTTGATGATGAATTCATTAAAATACAAAAGACTCCACATTACAAAAAGAGTCTTAATTGGCTTTGATAGTGAACTGGGAAACAACAGGACAAGCTAATGTCATTGATAACTGCTAAATTATTTTCCCCTTCAGAACAGCCATATCGCTATTATGTAAGTTCAGTTTTCTGTGCTAGTTTTCTTTTTTTTAGCTATTATAGGAACTCTAAAATATAAGCTTTGAGGTCTGGATGCTACCCACACGCCTTAATGCTATTAAATACATTGCAGTAGGGTAGCATCCATATTCACATACACAATCAGAACACCAAAAATGCTGAATGTTCAGTGAACAGACAAAATTATCCCCAAAATGCTACATATTCAGTGAACAGATGAAATTATCCCAAAAATGCTACATATTCAGTGGACAAAATTATCAATATTGTTAAATATCATCAATGAAGAATCATGTCCCTCTCACTTGCTTCAAAGTTCAAAGCAGACAGATGAACAGGTAGATGAACACAAGACACTACAGCAAGACTGCTGGGAAGCCAAACAGACAAGCTGTCATTGAATGGAGACAGCCTGAGAAAGCTGTCTAGTTTCCATCAGTGCTCTAGAATCAAACAATATATGGAGCCGTTCTTAATATACTGAATTGTCAAATTCCAAAGAAATAACAGTTTGTATATATTCTCCTAACTCAATTGCCAAAAACATCACTACAGTATTTTGAGAGGGGGAGGGGATTGATACTTGATCTCTTTATACTCCTGTAAGGATCAGGATTTTCAATACACCATCATGCTCAGTGCACACCAGGGGACTGCCATGAGCACCAGGACACCTAAGCAAACAGCAAGACTAGAATACACCTAGAAGGTGAGGCAGGGCTACAGAGGAAGAAGAAAGGAAGAAGTCAATGCAGACAAAGCAGAATACTTTTCCCCTAATGTCTCAATCAAATTTCTTGAATATTTTGCTCACGGTGCAGTAGTTCCCATGGATTCATTCCTCTCTACAGTCCTACATTTATTACATATGGTTGCTGTTTTATAAGGCTGTAGACTATTGGAAGAAGTTTGTGTTTTCTGTATGCAGACACAGGCTTTCATCTTAAGCAGGTCCAGGTCTAGGCACAGTGGGGCAAAAAAGCCCTAGTACAATACAAATAATACAATAAAAATCAGAATATAAAACTCAGTCAGTGACGGCTAATAAGACTGAAAACAAAGACAAGAAAATCTTTCTTGTAAGCATTAAACCAGCATTTCATCAAGAAGCACCAATAAAAGATAAAACTCTTAAGTTCATCTGCTTGTTAATTCTGCTTTGCAAGCACAACTGCTAGTCTGCTAAAAAACAAACCACAAAAAGAACCACCAAACCAAACTCAATGAAAGGCTGTTCCCAGCTCACTGATAGAGACTTAAGATCTCTTACAGCATGTTCATACATAAAACACTACCTGGTGTCTCATGTATGGAGTGTGGTACAGACTGAAATCAGTTATAAAGTTTATAGTAACGGACAATCATAGAATAGTCTGATTTGGAAGGTACCTTAAAGTTCATCTACTTCCAACCTCCCCACCATGGGCAGGGATGCCACCCTTGAGGATGTGGTTGCTCAGGGCCACATCCAACCTGGCCAATAAGACAGAATGTTTTTGTTAAAAGCACTGAATCAAACTTAGCTTTAAATTTCAAAACATCTTAAAAGCCATCTTTACACAGACTGGTAGGAAAAGTTGTAAAATAGTATAAAATGTAGAACACATACTAAACATGCCACTAGATAAGGAGAGAGGATATTGCAATAACCTTTCTGAAGCTTCATTTGCTTTATAAGAGCACATAAAACAATTCAAAGAAATCTGCTGACGGGCCATTGGGACTCTCGCTAGGAATAAAAGCTAGCATTAGGATATAGCAGAGAAAGCAAGCATGAAACTTTTTTTCAGACGAAAATGAAGCTATTTGAAGTTATAAATTCGTAGCAGGAAAATCCATCTTTCCCTCCTTTTTGTTTTGATTCACCAATTATTTCCCTACAGAAGCTACTGTAATGGTGTCAGGCCACCCACAGCTTCCACTGGTATTCAAATGTTGTCATAATGCTGCTTCTGATCTGAAGAAGAGGACAGCAATAGCTACTTTTAGTACTCAAGACATCTTAAGGTTTTTTACCTCTAGAAACACATTTTAAAATTCTGATCTTATATGCCAAAGACCATGAAGCAAGTCTTCACTAAAAAAAACCTCATCTACATCCCAACCTTATGGTTTCTCCAGAGAAGGATGTTGGCTGAGACTGGTTC
>WEIV01031069.1:31958-61429 GCA_013390005.1 Calyptomena viridis
GGTCACAATGCAACCAACGGAAAGAAAAAAAGCAAGCCAAAAAAAAACCCAAAAAAAAAAAAAAAAAGCACCAGGACCACATTAGATAAGCATAGTAAGGAGACTTAAAAGCACATCTCCTAACTTGCACTTCAGCACGTTTCAAAGCAATAGCTGAAAGACACTACTAAAACAGACAAAAAGCTGCAATTTGGAAATAGGGAACTGACAAAATCTTTGTGCAGTGGTATCACGGTTTAACACCAGCCAGGAAGTAAGTACCATGCAGCTGCTCACTCCCTCCCTCCCCCTCCCTGCCCTGCAATGGGAAGGAGAATTAGAAAGAAAAGGTAACTCTTGTGGGCTGAGACAAGAACAATTTAATTATTGAAACAAAATTTAGTAATAGTAGTTATAATAATAATTGCAATGATAAGGAGAGGGAGAGAGCAACAGATCCCAAGAAAGACAAGTGATGCACAATACATTTGCTCACCACTCTCTGACTGATGCCCAGCCTGTCCCCAAGCAACGACTGGCCTCCTTCCAGGTAACACCCCTGGTTTATATACCAGGCATGACATTCTATGCTATGGAATATCCCTTTGGCCAGGTCAGGTCATCCATTCTGGACATGCTCACCACAGTTCCTTGTGCAGCTCTGCACTGGCAGAGCATAAGTCCCTGACTTAGGAAAGCACCACTTAGTGACAACCAAATCATCAGCATATCATCAACTTTATTCTACACCAAATCCAAAAAAACACAGCACTGAATCAGCTACTAAGAATAAGTAAACTCTGTCCCAGGCAAAATCAGGACAAGTCACAAAGACAAATCCAAAGACATTTTCAGTCTCGTCAAAATCTTCAAGTAACTGTTTTGCAAAATTCAGCGCTATTGTATACAGCTCATACAACATCAATTGGGAAATTCAACAAGTATGGAACATACACCTGTGAAGACATAAACATCAAGCACATACCATATGCAATAAGCATAACAAAACAGATACAAATGAATAAAAGAGGACCTGACTTCAAATTCTATATCCTCATGACTTAGAGAAACGCCTCACTATAGAAATCAGCTATTGATTAAAGCTCATGAAAAATCAAGAGAAAAAAAAGCCCAAGAACACTTTGGCATTTGGGGATGGGGGCAGGGAAGAAATCCAATTATTTTTTATTCATTCCTTCTTGAGACCTGATCACAAATTACGATAAAATCTACCTGGATAAAAAGTACTTATCTGAAAATAAAACCAAAAACAAACATAAAAGGCAGGCATTAAATAAATACCTGTCCTATCAGTCACACTGCATTTTAACTTGTTTCAAATGTATCATCTGAAAACACAGAAAAATTTAAAGTCAGTAGCAGCAACACAGATTTGCTTCTGAACATAAAACACTTTTACGCAAATGACTTCAAACTGAACAGGAGGATGCACAAAACAGATGTTACACATAAAACATTACTGCAAAGTACTCATCACAAACAACTCCCACCCACTGGCCAGTCAGCATGTACCATAACATGCTAGGGAGACTTGGCAAATAATTTCACAGTGAAATCATGAATATTGATGCTCACAAGCAGAGATGTTTGTGTTATTTGTTGTGATTAATACTGTTTTTGACTATAGATCTTTTTCTCAGCTTGCAAACAAAGCTTCATTTTTTTCTTACCTGTGAATAAATTTCAGCAGCAGAGATGGTTGTGAACTAGTCAATGTGCTTGCCTGGTTCCACATATTGCACTGAATTATTCTTCTCTTTGTGTAACTGTCAGCTTTAAATTTGGGAGGGGAGAAGATAGTCAAACCCAAAAGCACCTACAGTGGCATCATCACTCACACAAAGAACATTACTTGCTTGTAAAAATGACTATTCACATAAAGACCTGCATTAATGCAGACAAAAAACCATTTGCATGAAAGCTTGCAAACAGTGAACAACAGAGGTACATGAACATGAATCAAACAGCTGTTCAGAATTCAAATTAATGTTTGCAATACACATTTTGCTGTATTTGGCAGCTCTAATCACAAGCACCAGTTGTCAGAGGTAGGCTCAGGTAGTTTTAATACTACAATCTGTAAAGTTTAAAAATACATAGCAAGCTAATTTCACTTAGGAGGCTATATTGTATAGACACAGAGAATACCATTAGTATAATCTTACTCACATATTTGTGCTCGCAGCAGTGCTCAAGTTACACAAACCTAAAATAGGAAAAGTCTTTCTCTCCTTGATTGCTTCAGTCTAGCTTAGTCCACAGCACCAAGTAAACCCAGCAGGATAAGACTGTGCAAGTCAACCTGGGGAATCTGTTCTGGCATTGCAAGCCAAAACCTGCCAAGTCTGCTCTTTGCACGGTTTCTATACCATCACTTTACAGTACTCCTGATTTCACCCATGAGTACTACTCCACTAATCTTCTAGATTGCCTACACATTGTTGGACACACTAGCACACGCCACCTAGCTCCACTGGCAATGAATTTAAAATGCAGAAACAATGGTGGCATATGCTCACCTCCTGTTTCTACAAGTAGTACTGATGCAGTGCTGGTAGACCTGGCTCCCTTGGTCTTCCAAAAGCATTGCACATGGTCCTACATACACCAAGCATGCAAATATCCCTCTCTCCATCATCCAAATGCAAGAGTGAAATGGCTTTCTAATTCATAGCTACATCAACTGATGTCAACAATTGAACGAAACACTTTTACAATTCAGCCAACAGAAGAAAATTCTAGGCTAGTTCTCTTAAATTTGTTCTCAGTATGCTCCCCAGAGAACAAAAATATAATGAGTAAGAGGTGGTATTAATTCAACCAGGAACCCGGGAGCTTAGCATTCAGGTCTCCAGTGATGAAGGTGCAACTCAGTAGAAGGGGATTCAGAGGTATTCCATGAGAGCTTTCCTGTCAGGATGAGATTTGTCAAAAAAAGCTGTTTAGTTGGAGCTTGTGTTTCATTTATAACAATTTTCTAAGCTTGCTACAGCAAAAACTGCTTCTATGAGAGAGAAAGATGTGTAAATCACACCAAGTCCTAGAGGGTAACAGGAGATTCAGGAGAAAGACATTCTGAAGATGGGTCACAAACTCAAGTTCATAATGCCTAACCTGCATATAACTCATCTAGGACACTTTTAGCCTGTCAAAGGACCTGTCCAAGTCCTTTCCAAAGTCTTCAGGTAACACTACTGAAGGCCTGATATTGGGCACTTCTCTTCCAGTTTTTTAAATTTTCATCATGTAATGTCATCAACTAAAATATCTTCACACAAAATTTACTTTGCTCTTTTTGAAGAAAAATAAAGAAATTACAATCTGTATCCCAGAAGAAATTTTGAAGTTTGTCTCTATGCTCCCAGAAAAGACTTACTACTGTATTGCTGGACTACTTGCAGCAAAGGTCTGGCCAGAGATGTCATAACTCTTCACAAAATTGAAATGTTAAAACAGAAAAACACTTCTAGCAATCCAACTGATTTCTAGAGATACGGAGACTTTAGAGTAGAGTGAGTGTGCTGGTGATGGGAAAAACTGGTCTGTCTGCTATATGGAACACAACATACTAACAACACATCTTTATTGCACCTCTTTGCAAAAGAACATACAACATTTGGCTTAGCACCTTCCCAGCAACTGGAGTGAGGTTCCAAAACTGGCAGCAGTGTTTTTGGCACAGCAGCTTTGCATTATGCTGCTCCCAGCTGCAAGAATGGCAGTAGAGTCCAGCTCTGTAATGAAGATTGGAATCCTGTCAACTTCCTGAGTGCTGGAAATAAGCAGTCTTTAATATAAATTTTGCCTAGGTTAGCCCAGGTAGTAATACTAATTGGCTCACTGCAACACCTCTTTGTACTATTTCAGTCCTGATTTTCCACACTGTTCTTTCATGAACATCAATCTTGTGCACTGCCTGCAGAGAACCGCACAACATGGCCCGCTATCTTGTGTATCTTCGGATGCTCCTGCCAAAGTACAGCATGGGCATGACTGGTGTATGCCAAAGGGGCCTTCCCACCCCAACAGCCCCAGTATAATGTTACTCAGCTCCCTGCTGGATGCTGCTTAACACACAGCCTGGCTGCTTCTTCATCATTGCCATCAAAGCCAGCAGAGACAGCATGAATTCAACAGAGCTCCTCTTCTGCCTCATGTTCTCTTCATCTTGACACAGGGAGTAGCCATTCTCTCCTCTGAAATACGCAGTGTTTAACACAAAAAACACACACAAACAAAACAAACACACCCACAAAAATACCCAACATACCTTAGCTCAGAACACCTGAGCTCCAAGAGCAGCAGTACAAACTTGTAACACAAAAATGTGCTGGAAAGTATTTGCAAAACTCACTCTGAATCAGGTTCTTGTTTGTTTGTTTTTTCATTTATTTTTTTTTTCCTAAAAAGACAGGAGCACACTTTTCCAGATTAATTATTTACATGTTGAGGGACGTGTGCATATGTCCAAGTGGTGACAGGAGCATAAATGCAAATTTTAGGTGACAGAGGACCAAATATCACATAACTTGCTCTGGCCATAATTTTTGACTATAATGGTGCTACTTCTATGTGACAAGATTAAAAAAGGTCTAATTTTGGGAGATGGGAGTTTAGAAACAAGACGAATGGATAGTCTGGGGGTTTTTTGTAGAGTGGCAAATTTGGCAAGATAGCTTATCTTCACCTAGATGGTCTGATACTAGCTGTACAGCAGAGAACTCTATTCATACAAGAACAAGCAATGTTGAAAAGTGCTGGAAAAATCCAGCCTAGCCAAAACCTCAGCTCATCTATTTGCAACTTGTTATAAAAAACTCCAATCAAAACAAACTAACAATAAAAGCAGTACTTCCTCCATGCTATCCTATCTTCCACAACCTAGACATGACAGGCAATATCCAACAAACTCTCTCATTACTATTTTCACCAGATGAGAACTTCTGCTTCTGTATCCAAAAATCTAAGGTTCATGTCAAATTGGCAGAACTTGACTACCACTATAACACACAAAGATGCTATTTCCAGCAACGTATCACACCTTTACTTACTCAGATAATGTTTAGATTTATTTATCTCCACAGAATCTTCAGTTACATACGTAGGAAAGGGGAATTTAAAATTAAAGCAACTCAGGTGTGTCCACCTCAATATGAAACAAATTATTCTCAGTAAGGTCTGCCATGATTAAGTTTTCTCAAAGAAAAGTTTCTATAATCCACTTAATAATCTGCTTTCTTAAAATGTTAATAGTCTCTTATAGAATGAAAGATGCCAGATCCTTTCCTCTCACTCACCTCTCTGGGTTAAGAACTTGCTGGACAGCCAGGCCCAGAGAGTGGTGGCAAATGGTGCCACATCCAATTGGCAGCCAGTGACTAGTGGTGATCCCCAGGGATCAGTGTTGGGCCCAGTCCTGTTTAGTAACTGGATGATCTGAAGGAGGGGACTGAGTTTGCCATTAGCAAATTCGCAGACGAAGTTGGGTCAGAGTATCAATGTGGTACAGAGTAGGAAGACAGAGTGGCTGGAAAGGGACCCCGTGGGAAAGGACCTGGGGGGGCTGGTCGACGGCAGCTGAACATGAGCCAGCAGTGTGCCCAGGTGGCCAAGGCCAATGGCATCTTGGCCCATATCAGGAACAGTGTGGCCAGCAGGACCAGAGCAGTGATCGTCCCCCTGTACTCAGCACTGGTGAAGCAGCAGCTCGAGTCCTGTGTCCAGTTCTGGGCCCCTCAATTCGGGAAGAACACTGAGGTGCTGGAGGGCACCAGAGAAAGGCAACGAAGCTGGTGAAGGGTCTGGAGAGCATGTCCTGAGAGGAGCAGCTGATGGAGCTGGGATTGTTTAGCCTGGAGAAAAGGAGGCTCAGGGAGGACTTTATTGCTCTCTACTATTACCTGCCAGGAGGTCATAGACAGGTGGCTTCTCCCAGGCAATTAGTGACAGGAGCAGAGGGCACAGTTTTCAGCTGTACCAGGGAAGGTTTAGGCTGGACATTAGGAAGAATTTCTTCACAGAAAGGGTGATTAGACATTGGAATGGGCTGCCCAGTTAGGTGTTGGAGTCACCATTCCTGGAGGTGTTTAAGGAAAGACTGAACATAGCAATGAGTGGTGGTGTTCAGTCGTAAGTTGGACTCCTCAATCTCAGAGGTCTTTTCCAACCTAATTGATTCTGTGATTTCACATAATCAAAATTAAGTATTCAACTTTTACTTTACATGACCTTTGGTCCTTGTGTTGTCAGCTAAAAATGGATTTTAGGATTAATTTACAGAGGATTAATTATTTGTATGTGTAACAATACCTTTTAATACTTTAATGCTATCTGTAAGACACTGCATAACAGGAAAAATACCCTGGTCAATGATGAAAAACGAATCAGCATGTTGATTAACATATGGTACAACTAATCACATATATTCAAAAAAAAAAAAAAGAGTAAGAGAGGTATGTTTAACCCACTAAGAAAGTATGGTTTGTTCTGTTTACTAGGCTCAAGAAGGAAGCCATCCAATGGGAAATTGGATGAAATTGAAAAAATAGCAGAATTCTTCATTTATATGAAATACCAGCTATCAAGACGAGCAGTTATGTGGAAGGAAGGAATAAATAATAAAGAACTGAATTAAAAAAAAAGTAGTATCATAGAATATCCTAAGTTGGAAAGGACCCAAGAGAGTCATTGAGTCCAACTGCTGAAAGTAGTGGCTACACATTCTTAATTGAAAATAATTAATTCTTTAAAAGTTAAAATTTCTTAGCAATGCTAACTAATGGAATACTGTTTCTTGCTTACAACAAGTTCTTTAGTAATTTAGGTTTGGGCTTTTGTTTAAGGTAATTTACTTAAAGTGGTTTGTATGGTATTTCAGTCACCTGCACATACAACTGATAAGGAAGCATTCACTAATGCAATAAATAAAAGAAAAAAATTCTTGCATTTACAGGTTGTTAACTTATAAAGGCAGGGATTAAGTACAATTTATTATCACAATAAGCCTGTATCTTCAAATATTATACAACGCATACCTGCATCCCCACTGTGATTTTTTTAACCAACTTTCTACCTGCTTTCAAACTCTTCATCTAGTCTACCTCCCACTCACATGCTCCCTTCTCAGCAGGGTCTCCAACCAAGGCTAATGAGCTTATCTCATTTCCACCGAGCTGCTGAGTGGTGCTGGCAGCAGCTGACAGGGAATACTGGACAGAAAATGCAAATCTGTAGTTCATGTAGAATACCTGAATCATTAGGGAACTTTAAAACTAGTGACAGCACAGTAGTTTTATGCAGTATCTTTTATGCTGTCATTAAACGTTAGATATTTTTAGCCACCGAAAGCCAAATCCATCTGCAGCAGCAGCGTTGCCAAGGAGACAGAATAATTTAAACACATGTGGAACTAGATCTCTGTTTTCATCAACTCCTCTCCGTTACTGGAGCTCCTCTGAGTCAGATTTCTCATTTGAGGGGAGAAAAGTGATTTGAATACATAGATTTGAAACTGTAATTTAACAGTTGTGCGTATGCTTTCAGATAAACATCTACTATCTACAAATAACAAATGTTAGGCTGTAACTCAACTATTTTTCAGTCAGTGTTATTTACCAGTGTTTACATTCCAGTATAAAAAAAATAAAGATACAGCCCATCAGTCTTTTAGAATAATTTTGTGAATCACTGACATTTGCTGTAAATTATTCATTTTTTACATTTTTTTTTTAATTGAATGGTTTTTTAGCAAACGTACTAGGCTCCATTTTCTGAAGAAACAGCTAGAAAGAAAGGATACCACTGCAGATGGTTGTGGCTAGTAAGGTACATGAATAAGTGGACAGAGGACAAAGCTTCTTCCAGTCCTTTTTGGCACTCATAAGAGTTCTATTGCCTTGTTCCAGTTTTTCTTTAATGACATCACTTTTTAGTAATTTTAGATCTGCTCTAAGGGAGTTCATTCAGTGAATATAACAAAAATAGATATATGCATTTACTCATTTTAATCTTTGAAATCTGTTAAAACTAAATTCCAGCATTTTAGCTTTATAAATATATATATACACTCTCAAATCAATGATAGTCACAATTTATTACCATCAATTAAAATTTTTGCTCCAAACCAGCAAAACAGGGTCCTGTATAACAATTATTTACTACATGTAAAATGAGGATGTCATTAGAGAGCTAACACATTGAAATCCTTGCCTCCGAGAGGCCAACATCAAAATCCCCAATTCTTTCAGTGGGGCCAGGACTTCTGCCTGTAGTCCTATATCCTCATATAATGTGGCTTGATAAATAAATCTGTTTTCTGTACCAAGTGAGTTATTTGCTACTTGCCATCTCTAGTCTCTGTGAACTAACAGCTCCTGTTAAGACAAACTGCACAGAAGGAAGCTATTTCAACAGTTTATTAGAACTGCCACCTAAATGCTGTAGGTACTACAAGATTTATCTCTCATACACATAATCAATTATATGCTTCGTGTTTTCCTTTACGACAAAGATAATTTTATAACTGAATTATCAACCACATTCATTCCAAACCTAAAAATAATGCAAAAATCCACAAAATCCCTTTCAGTTGTTCTAAGCACCATTCTTCCTATTTGTTCGATGCTAAGTAAGACAGTTTTAGAAGCAGTTCATTCCCCTATCCAAACTCAAAGAAAATATTTTTAGATCTTCCAACACTCTTTTCCTGCTGGCAGCATACACTTTCAAGAGTGAGTATTTCCATCACACAAAATGACCTCTCTTCCTCCAGCTTACTGAACAACTTTGGCATCAGTGAGATGCAATGCATATGCTGTCACATGAGAAAGCTGTCGGCACCAGGCATGCCTATGATTTCACTGTTCATGGAGCTCATCGGTTGAAACCTCCTAGGCAGGAGAAATGATAACATGAAAAGCTGCTTCAGAGTCATTTATGAGGAACAAGCGAGATGCTTGCACATGCATTTTTTATATCTGACAAATGTTGTGACAAGGATCAAGAATAGCCATTCATAACAGGATTTTTTTCACCCTTACCTGTAAATCAGGTTTCTGTGTTTCAGCTCTGTCAGTGCAGAATGAAAGGTTTACTCCTCCTTTTTCCATCTATCAGACAGCAGTCATCCAATAACTGAAGTCATCCTGGCATCCTCTGGAACATGCTCTCTCCCTTATTTCCCACTCCCCACCCCCATCTGCATGATAGCAAAATGGGAAAACAGCAAGAAGAAAACAGAACAAAAAAGCACATCTAAAACCCAGCTTTAATGAGGTACTTAGTAATCAGTGAGGACACTCTGTACTGAAAGGTAATGACAAAACTTAAAGACGAGAAAAAAGTCTCTCTATTAATAAACCCTCAGCTCCACTGCTGAATAGTAATTCTCCCTTCAGCTCCTTTTTGTAAGAAAAAACAAGCAAACAGCTGTAGGAACACAGTTACTGCCTGTATACATTCTTTGAGACTGACTCAGCTATCCAGATCTTCAGTGAAGAGTGCTGCTGTGTATTTAGAAAAGCTTGTGATTATCAAAATAACAGTGGTGCTTTTATACAAACAAAGATCTGAAACCTCAATGCCAATTAGAATAATTCAGAGATAGATGCCAAGAATTTCCTAATAATTACGTTTTCTTTCTGTTTGAGGCAGTATTTGTAAAATACCTGAAAAGGAATAATTAGGACCTACTTTTCCTTGAAGCGCTAGCTATATAAACCCCTACTGGTATAACTGGTGTGTGTGCATTTATTTTACTGTACTTACAGTAGCCAGAGTTCAATGTGCTGCATGAACTTCATTCACATAAAACTTTCTACCTGAATAAGATTTCAAACACACAAAAATACTAGCTGAACAACTTTCGTGTGCCTCAAGTATACTATTAGTCTATTTGTAGCCTAAGTCTAGTTGAAAAAAAATATTTCCAAGATCAGAGAATTATTTTCTACACATCTCTATAAATCTAGTATCAGCTCAGCTGAAAACATCATGACATTTAGTTTATGACAGTTTAATTACATTTAAAATCAAAATCAAACAGCAGTAGTCTTAGCTAAGATATCATTTACTGCCACATTAAAGCATTTGTACTCCAGGATTTCCCCTTGAAAGGAACACGTTAAGCAGCAGAAGCTGACAGATACCTCTGTGTTTACAAATTTCAATCTTCAGCTATAGCTTTCCAATAAAATTAACCGTGAATTCCTTTAAATAAGAGCATCTGTTCTCTCTACTGAATTATTGATCTTTAACCACAGCAAGACTATACCAATTAGCATACTTTCACTACAAAGTAATAGCTGATTTAGCTTCTGAAAATATTAGCTGTCAGTCTTATCACAATGAACTGACAACAGATCCTGTGCATAACGTTCAGATTCTGTCTTAACAAGTAAAGTAGGTTTCTTTTTAACCAAACTACGTCAGTTTAACATAAAACCTCTTCCCAGATGCCTAGGAAAATGGAAATCCATTCCTGCAAGCATTAAAAAACTATTAGGTTTCAAATCCAGACAATCAATACAGTTTTCCTTAGTGGGAAATAACTGTAGGGAACACGGGGAACCTAAACAGACATTTTGCCCTGATAAACAATTGGCTGGAAGACTTCTTCAAATTTATTTTCTTTTTGTTCTGCAGAAAGAAATTTGGAGTTGAGCACCAAGGCTTCACCTCTCAACCTGCCTGACTGCTGAGGGAAATGCACAGACACACAGAATTGTAATGCAACAACTAGACTTAATAATCATCTTTTAAATGCAGATGCAAGGTGCAACACTATTTCATCCCCAAAGCACTATCAGAACAGCTAGTCAGAGAAATGGGAAGTATAAACAAAGTCAATCTGAATGCCTTGCAAAATCCACTATGAAAAAGAGGAGCTTATTAACAACAAAAAACTCAACAGCTCTACAATGCTCCCAGAATGAAGGAACTCTACAAACAGTGTTTCTAAAGTGAAACACAAATGGGTTTCCTGCATAAACTGATTATCACGAACTGGGCTGGTGCTTTCCCCACACTTCACAGAGGCTGCGCACAAAAGCCTCCCCAGCAGTGGAGTCTTTGCAATCTCCATAACCTAATCTCACCAGTTTCCTTGGATTTCTGTGGTCAGACAGTCCTTGTGAAACTTGCCTTGATTTGCACATCAAAAATTAAGTAAAGTTGTTCACTCGATAAATGCATTTGAAATGCGAATCACTTGTGCTAGTACTGCAGGGCACAGAGGTCCCCTGTGCAGGTGGGGGTTTGGTTGTACCTACAGGCAGCACAGCTGGTGGCCTTGAGAGAGGAAAAGAGCAGCAGCCCCTGCTCAATCTTTGCCAGGACCCTGCCTTCAAGTTCAGCCTCTTGCCCCTGGCCCTGCCTGAGCTGTGCTCCCACTGCTCCAGCCATGCTGGGCCTGACCCAGACCCGGCTTCCTGCCTCCAAGGGATCCCACATCCCACCCCTGCTCTCCGCCAGGCTCCCGACCAGGCCCAGCAGCCCAGGCCTGACCTGCTCCATAATGCTGGGCTGCCCTCGGCTTCTGTCTTACCTGCCTTTTCCAAGCCACCTGCTGCACTGGCTGCTCCCCAGCAGAGCACCTGGACCTGACTGTCCCTTTCCAGAGCCAGCACCTGCTAAACCTTAGCATCGCTTTCCAGCTCTAAAATGCCATTATTGGACTAATTAATCACATATACACAGAGATAGAGAAAGGGAAATTGGTTCATTTTTGAATCCAGGTTTGTACCCGGTCCCTGCTGTGACTCAGTGGATTACTCTTTGTGCTTGTATTTGCTTGGCTATTTTTTTTTTAACTTATGACTGCATAACTTGATACTCTATACAAGATACATTTATCTTTTTTCTCCAGAGCTATTACACTGGACAAAAGGAAAGCTTCACCAGGATGCAGATTCCTACAACAACTCTCTGCACTTCCCCTTTCCGTGATTATGTCTGTTGCTAACAAAGTATTTACTTCTGTATTTTCTGACTCTATAAAGAATGAAGTTTTTTTGGCAATTCCTATATAGAAGGACAGTACAGCAACAGAATCAGCCCCTTCCTGAATAAACCTTCCAGCCAGGGTACTGGGTAGCATGTTCTGAACCATTTTTGTTTCTTTTGAAATGCAAATCTTTGCCAGTAAGAGGGAAGGGAAACAATGGCTGGGAGCAAAAGGGACTTGTAGATGCACATATCTCAAAGAATGCTGATTACTGCTAACTAACATCTCTTGATCTCCACTCAGGCACTCACACAGCCACTGGATCCCAGAAGCTATCCTCAGGTTATTTAACTTTGTGATAGCTTATCACACAATCCTTCACTAGAAGTCAGTTACTGTAGATCTCTCCAGTGCAAGATCAGCTCTAACATACTGCTTTATGAAGACACAGGTGGAGCTTGATGTTTAGAGAGAGCCACAGGCAGAATTTTGAGAGTGCTATCAAGTTTGTTCACGAGGCTACAGACTGCAGGGTCGGGTGTTTGCCTAAGAAAAGCAGCAGGTACTGTCTGGCTTAGGAGCAAAAGAGCTGTCACCTGACCTGTTAATGTAAAACACCACACCTCCCATGGCTTGACTGCTCTTCAGAAAGATTGTTGTTTGGGCATCAAAGCAAATTTCTCACTCTGTTCTAGAAATAAGGACCTTATTCATTGTTCTACTAGCGAGATCCCAGAATGGCATGTCATGTTCCATACACTGGATCTACTAAATCTTCTGTACGGAGACAGATATTTGTCATACCTTGTCTCTCAGCATCCTACATGTTTGTGACAAGATACTTAAAGAGGGAGGAATCTGGCTTGTAAGGCACCAACGAGACTATTCACAGCCACTGCCGATTCCATGTGGCAACTCAGTATCTAGTGCCATTATGAAATGTGCCAGCATGGTCTCTAAGCAGAGTAAACACCAACAGAGGGAAAAAAAAAGAAGAAAGTGATGAATAAACTAGGTATGACCTACTGACACACACTCAATATACCTAGAAAAATCCTGCAAAAGAATGGGAACCCACTGATGTTTGATTATGAAACACAGGCCAAGATTTCCTTAATTTGAACCTGCTGCCATTGCAAGGAAATTACTTACGATTTGTGACTGGAAACAAATGGAAAATTGATGTTTCTTTCTCACAAACGGTAGACAAATGGCATCATCTAGTAGTCTTAGAAATCTCTCAAGACATGCATTATTCCAGTAATCAGACATTTAAATAGTGAGAAGCTATCAAACAGGATGTATGTGATACAGTTTCCATGAGTGTCTGAAAGGAACAGAACTCCACAGTCAAACACAGGAGCCATACAACAAGCTATACTGGCTTCAGTGCCTTACTGACTGCATTTAATGAAGCCTGAAGGGATGACTGTTCAGTTTGGACAAGGTGGTGGAATATTATGGGCAATACAGAGTAAAAACACATCACCCTGTAGTTTGAAAATCAAAACTGCTTCAGGAAAGAACAGGATTACTTGACCATAGCACACATGCATTTTTACTTTTCAATAGAACCTAGAAGACTACTGTGCCTGAAGCAGTTGAACTATGTTTCTTCCAGTTCAGAAGAGTAACAAATCAAGCCATTTCTATAAGACACACCAAACTGGTCAGAGGATCTGACACTTGAATACATTCTTGCTGTTACATTAAGAGGAATTAACTATCAAGGAGCTGTAAATACTACAGAGAGGCTGGAGGGGTGTTGAGAAATACATCTGGTCCAGGTAGCTTGGCTTGCAAGCTGCAGATTGAGATGCAGATTGAGCTCTGGGTGGGAGCCCAAGACACGAAGCTGTGAACTGTCAACCTTTGGGATTACAAAGGGCATGAAGATGGGTAATACCAGCCAGGTGAATGGACACAGAGAGACACAGCAGGCGCCAGGAATTGCCAACCTTTTGGATAACGAAGGAGATGAAGTCGGGTGACACCACTGAGGTGGATGGATGGACACAGAGATGGGAGCAGGAGCTGAAGACTGAGGAGGAAGAGCAAGACTTCCCCATGCTTGAACTGTGAGCATATAAAGGCCCAGGGGTTCCTTTGTTGGGGGTCCCTCCTCAGAGGCACCAGCTCGAGCTGTTTCTGTGTTACTCTGACATGCTAGAAAGCTGCTTTATAAGACAGTCACAGATGAATTAATGGCAATACATTTATACTCTTGTGCAGAAGTTCTTTGCTTACCTTTTCTCCCTTTTTGTGTCATTTATTTTACGACTTTTGCTTTGACTGAAGGCAGATGACTGTACTCTTGAGTTGATTGAAGGAATATAAATGGATCTGCGTAAGTAGGCGGGAGTCTGAGAAACTTGAAATTTATGTAACTTGCATTTCTAAGAGGTTAAAATTAGCCTGCCTTAAATATGTTTCTCAATTTTGCCCTTAGATTTGTTCTCACCTGGCACCATTTTCACGGAGGTTTCTGTGGTGTGGTGGGGTTTTTTTGGTTATGGAGTGAGACATCTGAGACTCTGTCATGGGACACTTGGGGTTGAACTGGTGAGGAAACTGGTCTGACTGAGTGAGGGATGTGGGGAGTCAAGCAGGGACCTGTCAGGTCACTGGAGCCACCAGCTGTGAAGGGGCTCCAGTTCCAGCAGTGAAAGTCTCTGGTGCTGGGACTGTGACCATCAGTCTCACGAATGGTCTGGGAAGTTTCCTTACTAGGAGGAGGGGGAAAGGCCTTCACTGCTTACTGCACTGCTGAAGGCTGAAAACAGCATTCCTTCCTTGGCTTTAAGACCAACAGTATTGCAGCACCTGTTACAAGTTTTTATTTACTAATTGATAAACAAAGTCAAGTAAAATCAACCAAATTTTCCTTTCCTCCTAAAGTATGTGTAGAAAGATTGCATGAAATCAAATCAAATAAATAGATAAAAAACCTACCCCACCCCACAAAAAANGAGGGAGGAATCTGGCTTGTAAGGCACCAACGAGACTATTCACAGCCACTGCCGATTCCATGTGGCAACTCAGTATCTAGTGCCATTATGAAATGTGCCAGCATGGTCTCTAAGCAGAGTAAACACCAACAGAGGGAAAAAAAAAGAAGAAAGTGATGAATAAACTAGGTATGACCTACTGACACACACTCAATATACCTAGAAAAATCCTGCAAAAGAATGGGAACCCACTGATGTTTGATTATGAAACACAGGCCAAGATTTTCTTAATTTGAACCTGCTGCCACTGCAAGGAAATTACTTACGATTTGTGACTGGAAACAAATGGAAAATTGATGTTTCTTTCTCACAAACGGTAGACAAATGGCATCATCTAGTAGTCTTAGAAATCTCTCAAGACATGCATTATTCCAGTAATCAGACATTTAAATAGTGAGAAGCTATCAAACAGGATGTATGTGATACAGTTTCCATGAGTGTCTGAAAGGAACAGAACTCCACAGTCAAACACAGGAGCCATACAACAAGCTATACTGGCTTCAGTGCCTTACTGACTGCATTTAATGAAGCCTGAAGGGATGACTGCTCAGTTTGGACAAGGTGGTGGAATATTATGGGCAATACAGAGTAAAAACACATCACCCTGTAGTTTGAAAATCAAAACTGCTTCAGGAAAGAACAGGATTACTTGACCATAGCACACATGCATTTTTACTTTTCAATAGAACCTAGAAGACTACTGTGCCTGAAGCAGTTGAACTATGTTTCTTCCAGTTCAGAAGAGTAACAAATCAAGCCATTTCTATAAGACACACCAAACTGGTCAGAGGATCTGACACTTGAATACATTCTTGCTGTTACATTAAGAGGAATTAACTATCAAGGAGCTGTAAATCCTACAGAGAGGCTGGAGGGGTGTTGAGAAATACATCTGGTCCAGGTAGCTTGGCTTGCAAGCTGCAGATTGAGATGCAGATTGAGCTCTGGGTGGGAGCCCAAGACACGAAGCTGTGAACTGTCAACCTTTGGGATTACAAAGGGCATGAAGATGGGTAATACCAGCCAGGTGAATGGACACAGAGAGACACAGCAGGTGCCAGGAATTGCCAACCTTTTGGATAACGAAGGAGATGAAGTCGGGTGACACCACTGAGGTGGATGGATGGACACAGAGATGGGAGCAGGAGCTGAAGACTGAGGAGGAAGAGCAAGACTTCCCCATGCTTGAACTGTGAGCATATAAAGGCCCAGGGGTTCCTTTGTTGGGGGTCCCTCCTCGGAGGCACCAGCTCGAGCTGTTTCTGTGTTACTCTGCCATGCTAGAAAGCTGCTTTATAAGACAGTCACAGATGAATTAATGGAAATACATGTGTACTCTTGTTCAGAAGGTCTNCTTGTGCAGAAGTTCTTTGCTTACCTTTTCTCCCTTTTTGTGTCATTTATTTTACGACTTTTGCTTTGACTGAAGGCAGATGACTGTACTCTTGAGTTGATTGAAGGAATATAAATGGATCTGCGTAAGTAGGCGGGAGTCTGAGAAACTTGAAATTTATGTAACTTGCATTTCTAAGAGGTTAAAATTAGCCTGCCTTAAATATGTTTCTCAATTTTGCCCTTAGATTTGTTCTCACCTGGCACCATTTTCATGGAGGTTTCTGTGGTGTGGTGGGGTTTTTTTGGTTATGGAGTGAGACATCTGAGACTCTGTCATGGGAAACTTGGGGTTGAACTGGTGAGGAAACTGGTCTGAGTGAGGGATGTGGGGAGTCAAGCAGGGACCTGTCAGGTCACTGGAGCCACCAGCTGTGAAGGGGCTCCAGTTCCAGCAGTGAAAGTCTCTGGTGCTGGGACTGTGACCATCAGTCTCACGAATGGTCTGGGAAGTTTCCTTACTAGGAGGAGGGGGAAAGGCCTTCACTGCTTACTGCACTGCTGAAGGCTGAAAACAGCATTCCTTCCTTGGCTTTTAAGACCAACAGTATTGCAGCACCTGTTACAAGTTTTTATTTACTAATTGATAAACAAAGGTCAAGTAAAACCAACCAAATTTTCCTTTCCTCCTAAAGTATATGTAGAAAGATTGCATGAAATCAAATCAAATAAATAGATAAAAAACCTACCCCACCCCACAAAAAAACAACCAATTATTTCCAATGTTGCTTATTTACGTACCAACTAAGTCAAGTAAGCTCTTCCCTGACTTCTCACAACTAACAGTACAAAAGCCTAAAACATCAGACTTCAAAAACATTTCAAGTGGCATATCTGTTAAAAAAAAAAAAACGAGGGAGAAAATTATAGGAAAGATAAGTTGCCTTTTCAGAAATTTAGAGTATGCCTGATTTGTCTTGTGGCTCCTTGTAACAAGAAAGATCATTATTTAACTTTTTGTTCCATCATAGCTACGGTGGAATTCAAAATGCACATAGTTTTACTGATAAAGTAAAATGTACTCATTCCCCAAGTGACATGAACTTCAGCTGCACCAAAGAAAGCAGTGTTCTACAAAAAGTCGACCTGTGTCTTCACATACAGATTTGCAAAAGTGTGCTAGAACAGAATACCTGGGAGGGAACCAAACCACTCTCCATGATTTATTACTAGTCCTGGCCCACCAGGGAGGTCCCATACAACTATCTGAAGGGTATCATTCTCTTCTCCCAGGCAAATATCAGTAGGACAAGAGGGCACAGTCGTAAGCTGCACTGTGGGAGGTTTAGGTTCGACATTAGGAAGTTCTTTACAGAGAGAGTGACTGGGCATTGGACTGGGCAGCCCAGGAAAGTTGTGGAATCACTGTCCCTGGGGGTATTTAAGAAAACACTGGATGTGGCACTGAGTTCCATGGTCTAGTAGACAAGGTGGTGTTAGGTCAAGGGTTGGACTCCATCTCACAGGTCTTTTCCAACCTAACTTGTAGGCTGACAGCTGGTCTGATTTGGCTCTATGGTTAAGATGGACCTGAAGCCTAGCTGTTCTTTGTCCTTAAAAGATGCTAACACCAGCAGTATGACCTTAAGTGAGTCAGCATTTCCTGCCTGCAGTGGAAGTCTGTATACGTAGCTTCTTGCTTAAAGTTAATGGCGGGATATTTTGGTTTCTTATCCAATAGCCCACGTTTTCACTTATCCAGTACCAATGCCAAGGTGACACTTGTACACTGACCAATTATTCAGTATAAACATATTTCATGTACCAACAGAGTTGTTAGGAGTCAGAACTATTTAAAGGGTTAACAAACACCTTTCTGGGTCATTCGCCATTAGAACTGACCCAAAGCGCTTCTGTGATCCGTGTTGTTCTCCTCATCTCGCCGACCCCCCTGTACAACTCCCCTGTACAAGCCAACACTAACTGATTTTGTGATTCTGTGACACTGGGTATGTTAAAAACACAGTAGGCATTACTATAAAAATAGCAGCTACAGAGAGCCATCAAATGGATTTCCTGAGTGGCAAATGCCTTTTTAATCACCTGTAGCAGAAGGCCTGCAAGAAAATGCTTAGCACTTCACTTGGGGAATGAGTACATTTTATTTTATCAGTAAAACTATGTGCATTTTGAATTCCACCATAGCTATGATGGAACAAAAAGTTAAATAATGATCTTTCTTGTTACAAGGAGCAACAAGACCATCAGGGTTGGCCATGAAAAGTAGGACAGTAGAAAATAACCACAAAGAATTATTTTAAGTTTTCTCAAGTCATGTCAAACAAGGGAGACAAAACATTTGTCACTGGACAGAGAGATCTCTTCAGACAGATCAGCTTCTGAAGAGAGATCCTGGATGAATCCCAAAGTTGTGATTAAAAACAAAGATCAGCACTTCTTACATGTGCTTACATGAATTTTTAAGCCTTAGGTTAGGAGCAATCTTCAAGATAGTGACAGAGTCCGCTTTATTTTGCATCGTTGTGAATAGATAATTTTTGGTAATGTTAAAGAGCAATTGAAGCTGGAGAATGGGTTTCCTTCAGTGTTCAGAGACAAAAAATCATTCAAGCTCTTCTTTATTTAGAACTTGTGTTTATATTCAGTGTCTGTAAGGGAGAGGTGCAGTCTCTACAGTCTGCCTACTGCATCTCTTATAGATCTTCATATACAAGCTCAACCAAAATTTGTCTGGAAATCTGGCCAGTCAGGTAGCTGTGTCCCATGATGAGACATCTAGTGCTTACATGTAACCAGAAGGACACTGGGATGGAAGAAATATGCCTTTCTCTGATGATCAGATGGTTTCTACCTGACAGTAAGTGGTGAGATTAAACAAAGATGGCACTCTTACACAGCTACAACAACAAGGAAGATACTGAGGGTCAGCCATCACACAATCCCACCAGTATTTCTGCTACTTCTGAATACACAGCAATATAGTGTACAGCACTTGTCTTTGCAACCAAGCCAACTTCTCTAATCTATTAACACTTCCTTTAGGATAACAGCGAATAGTTCTACAAAAGGCCTCACTTGTAAATAGACTCAGTATAAAAGGGTAACATGTAAATGCTTTTACCATTCACTAAGTGCTATGGATTAAAACTTAATAGGAAAAGTTCAATACAAACTGAAAGATACAGGAAAGCTATTGCAAGTTCATTATCAAGTGAACAACTCTTTGTTATTTTAACCTACTGATGTACAATTCACACCGAATACTTTCATATGCAATACAAAAAACATCCATTTTGCAACAATTTAAACTTCCAGAAGAATACTGATCACTGTATACAGATTGAAAAGACAAGTTCCCTAACAATTTATTACTAAATTAGAACTTAAACCTGCTTAAAAATATTTTTTAAAAATCTAATATTGAGATGCAAACAATTCAAGGTATTTTAATAAGCAGGATATCTCATTCTAGGGAGATGACACAGCAAGACAACAGAAAACCAGGCAATTTCAGCTATATTCTTGGGGGTTTCCTCCTCTTTTACTGACATCCCCCAAGTAAAACAGTAGTTTTGCAAATAATTAAGTGAATGCATTCATTTTACAGATAATGTATCACTATGAAAACTACAAATTTTCCACATCTTAATAGGAATTTCAGTCACTCCCAGGATCAGCAGCAGTATGAGTAGAGTGTTTGATCAGTAATACACGAGATACTGACAAGAAAGCCTGATAGTGATCAATTCAGGGCCTATTCTAAGTCTTTGAATTATCTTAATTATGTGACATTTTTATCACACTGCTCCTAAATAAAAGACTGAAATAACTATTAATCATTAGTTGTTCTTAAGCTTAATCCACACTGCATTTTGGAAACCAAAGTAGGAATTTTCTTTAAAATCCCTTCTCATAAGTCAGGTACTACAATCAAAGAACTCGGCAAGAACATCAGTTTGGTGCAATGACACACTGACACCTAGTGAATACTTGCAGTTAGGAAATCCTGTTGCTCATCTCCTTGTCGCCTGTGCAGCACAAGTGTCACCTTTATATTCATACTGACAAGAAGCTTCACATACAGGCTATGCTTTTCTTCTAATTAGAGACCCATTAGGCTGTGCAGTACTTCTTGTACACAAGCATGAAAAGACACACATAGTATCTGACCTGCTAAAAAATGTGTATGTCCCTGTAAATAAGCCAGTACTTTGTTCTACTTTCCATCCATAATGGCATGTGACTAGTGCACAGTATGTCAGTGAGAACAAGCAGACAAGTTCTTTGAGACGAGATGTATTTTACAAGCCTCCAACTCCACTCAGGAGTCAGCTGGCTCCATACACAGCACAATTGTTTTCTTTCCATTATGCAGCAGATGGTGCTGGAGATGATCTGAAAAGCCCTTAAACGTGAACAGCACATGCAGAGAAACAGTGGAGACTGTGACCAGAGGATTTATAACCGAGAACAATCTGGGGTCAGTGATTATGTCACCACATCGTCACTCCTCCTAATGTGTCTCAGAGATGCAGAAGCTGGCTGTCTGACCCTCTCATGCAGCTTCATGCACACCCACCAGCCTCATGTCCTTTCCATAAACAACAGAAAATATCTGACATTGCAACTCAGCTCTTCTTATTTTTTAATTGCTTTCATGGGATCCCTTCTCTCTTAAACTTTGTGCATTTCTCAAGCATAAAACCCAAGGTAGCAACTGTTCTCTTGAACTCTCAGGGAGCACTGGACAAATTATTCCTCGAAAAACTTCACTGCCTAGTATTACAAGCAAAGCCAGAAAAAACAAATGCCAAAATAAACCTTCAGGCTCTTATAAATGGGTTGAGGTTGTGTTGGGAGGCAGGGGAGAAAGGGGTGAGCAATAATACACTATCGGATGCTATCAGTCACTGTAAATCTTTTCAGATCCATGTTCAAAAATCTATTTTCAGAGTTTGATTTTCCTGAATTCCCAAACATATGGATGTCCCAGAACCACATATAGCATTATGAATTATATACTACTGCAGACTGTAAGGTTTTTTTTTTTTAATATTAACACTGAATTGACTTTGGTGAAAGTCAGAAGAAAAAATTAAAATTAGTCATATCAGAACTTACAGCTTCACTTGAAAAAACTGATATGCATTCAGGGTATTCATGCCTGAGTCTGGCTCAATTTCTCTCTCATGTATAACTCAAGTTATTTTGTTACAGCTATGACATACACAGGTGACAGCAGTAGTGAAAAGTCTTTTACAAATGAGTAGAAGTTATTACCTAAACACTAGGTTGCTCTACTCCTGTATAATATTTGTCCAGCAGAACTACTTCTCTTTAGATGAGTAGCTTCAGTTGCCGAGATCAAAAAGTGGTGTTTTTTCCTTTGCATGATTCCATAATAATCCTATAGCTGTGTGTGCTGATGGTGGCAGGGGGAGACAGAGGTCTCCCAGCCCAAATCACATGAAGACCAGCAAGTCACTGGCAGCTGCCCTTACTTTCAAATTTGTTTTTAATGCATCTCTAAATTGCCTTTTACACATCATGAGGATGATTTTCTTAGATGTACTATTCAGAGGCTTTTACAACATTATCTAGTTTACCCCTGCTGTTTGTTTCAGCAACTCTATCATTACTATTTTCTTTTTTACCAGTTATAAAACAAAACAACCCAAACTAAACTGTGACAGTATGGAGGGAACTTGACAAACCTGAATAATTGTTTTCTTATTTTGGAATGAGTGTTCAAAAGGAAAAGCAACACAGAAAACCTACAACTTGGCAAAAATGACCCTAAGCATAGTTACAGGATAAGCCTTGATAGTGTAACTATTTGGTTCAGGATACATTCCAAAGCACCTACGTATTCATTCGACGTGGTGAGAAATAGACACAGAAAAACACACAAGACTACTGTCACTGTTAATAGATTTTAGTTGGTGAATCAGGAGCAGTATTTTGTGATCCTTTAGTTAAAATGTGTAAGCCTATTTAAGAAGTAAGTATTTTATGAATGCATCTTGGAAACAAGTCCAAGCCAAACTAAACATCAGCAGAAGCCAATGCAAATCCTGAGCAAATTTACTTCTCATTACTTTTTATATGTATATACCATGTTCACAAATATATAAACATACTAATTTCTACCTATATACAATGGTCTCCTGTTTGTCAAGACTGCACCTGGAAGACAACATGCTTTTCTATGCCATCACTACAGTAAGCCTTAACAAATTTTCCCACTATCTTTTATACTACATCAAAAATTAGAACACATAACTGTATTCTTGTCAAATAAGAATTCGCATTTAGCTGCAAGCTTATGGGCAGATGATTAAGGAGAGGGACATGACAGGAGACAGCAGAGTGCCTGATCAGCTTCCATGGATCAAAATTTCTCCTGTAATAAAGAAAACTTACACTCCCTCAAACCAGTATCCTGCTTTGCAGCTCAAAAATCCTTGTTGCCATGGGAACCACAAAAGAAGCCAGTCATGACATAGCAAGAAACAAGTCTGCTGTGAAACGACCAGTAGTCCAGGGTTTTGTATAAAAAACACTTGAGTATTTTCAACCTGAAAACAAAATGTTTCCTTAAATCTTACTTCCAAATCCTCCTTCCAGAAATATTTTGCAAATTCTCACTAAACCCTGATCATATGTATATATTGCTTATAAAAAACAAGGTAAGTAAATTAGTATTTAAAATGTACTACATCCAGTGCAAAAACACCAACCTGCATACATGTCTTTTCAGATATACTCAGTAGGAAGTGTTTTACATTACTGTACTATGTGTAGATAACTAAGCAAACAGATCTCTCTCACAGAGACAAAAAAAAGACTAAAGTACCAGATAAGAAGCACACACATACGCAAAAAGAATATTGCATAAGACAAACCATATAAAGCAAGATTTCCAATGCAATTGTTTAAAACAATATTTCAAGGTTATACATGCAATTTGCCCTTTGTATCTGTGTTCCAGGTAACAAAAATTAATGCTGGATTACTAAAACAGCACATCATACGTTTTGAGAAGGCTGTTGGCACTTCAAAGCAAAGTGTCAAACCTAGAGTCACACAATTCCCACTCGAACGCAAACAGTTCCCAGAGGTGCGAATTAAAGAAAACCCAACATGCTGATCAAAGGATCCATGTAATAACACAGAATTCATATTATCAAACATACCCTTTTCAGCACCCCATCATATCTTATCAAGGCACTAGATTTATTTTCCTGTCAAATAAGTGTATGATATAATGAGGTGTTCTTGAGACATTGTGTAAGTGCTGCACCCAAATGATGTGACCCCTAGATCACACTGATAATACAACGAGGTTGGGAAGAATCCTGGAGAAAACAGTTTTGCAGAACAGGATCTGCAAAAATTGCTTTTATATGTCAAAGCAGTATCAATATATATGTTTAAAATACCTTTTCCTTTTAGCATTGTAACTAAAGTATCAGATTATGACAAAGTAATTTAAAAACAATGCTTGGAAACTAGGTACAAGTCTTATCTGCAGACTGATTCATGGTTCCAGATTGCTCTGTGGAACCATTAACTAGGAAATACATTCTTTTTTATCTGTTCTTAAATAAACACTTTTTTATCTGCCCTTAAATAAACACTTTTTTATCTGCTCTAACAACACTTGCTTATCAGACAGCACACTATACAGAATGTATTATCACTGAAACCTATTAGTTTGGATTAGCTTCCTTTCCTCCCCCTCCCTGGAGTGCAGCTAAGGGCAGCTACCTCCACTCCAGCCATGCCCACTCTCCCTTTTGACCTGGCCTGCACACCCTGGCACAGAACTGCACAGGTCTTGCAAAATGCTTGGAGAAATCATCAAATAACTGGGGATATTCTCAGCAATGGAAAGCATTCCCAATGGAAAAGGTACTCACCCAGGAAACAGGTTCTTTGGGATTTTTACCTATGAAAGCCATACATAAACAGGATGATGGGAAGGAGGGGCAGCAATACCTGCGTCTTTATTATGGCTTGTGAAAGTTTTTAAATTGGGGTCAAGAGGCCAAGCAATTTACAACAAAGTGAAACTGTTAAGTGTGAAATAGTTTTAAAGATAAATTTTTATAATAGTGCTGTCTTATTAATTTCAGAACTTTTTAAGATTGGCAAAAATGTAAGTTTCTTTAAACAGGCTGTAGGGCAAGAAAATAAATAATATAGTACAACGATGTATACTAGAAATATTAAAAAGCACAGGAAAATATTTAATCTTCCAGATCACTTTATACACATATATCAGTCCTTCACTTAACACTGCATCTATTTGATGAATCCTTTCTTCAGTAGCAGGAGTGCTCTACATTTCTCAGATCCATACACATTTTAGGCAGATGTCTTTGCTGCCAGAGACATCCAAACCTTCTTATCCTTTGGCTCACTGTTTCTCTAAATTAGCGTGCAGGTTTTGGCTGGGAAATAGTTAACTTTCTTTACAGCAGCTGGTATAGTGCTGTGTTTNTGACAGGAGACAGCAGAGTGCCTGATCAGCTTCCATGGATCAAAATTTCTCCTGTAATAAAGAAAACTTACACTCCCTCAAACCAGTATCCTGCTTTGCAGCTCAAAAATCCTTGTTGCCATGGGAACCACAAAAGAAGCCAGTCATGACATAGCAAGAAACAAGTCTGCTGTGAAACGACCAGTAGTCCAGGGTTTTGTATAAAAAACACTTGAGTATTTTCAACCTGAAAACAAAATGTTTCCTTAAATCTTACTTCCAAATCCTCCTTCCAGAAATATTTTGCAAATTCTCACTAAACCCTGATCATATGTATATATTGCTTATAAAAAACAAGGTAATTAGTATTTAAAATGTACTACATCCAGTGCAAAAATACCAACCTGCATACATGTCTTTTCAGATATACTCAGTAGGAAGTGTTTTACATTACTGTACTATGTGTAGATAACTAAGCAAACAGATCTCTCTCACAGAGACAAAAAAAAGACTAAAGTACCAGATAAGAAGCACACACATACGCAAAAAGAATATTGCATAAGACAAACCATATAAAGCAAGATTTCCAATGCAATTGTTTAAAACAATATTTCAAGGTTATACATGCAATTTGCCCTTTGTATCTGTGTTCCAGGTAACAAAAATTAATGCTGGATTACTAAAACAGCACATCATGCGTTTTGAGAAGGCTGTTGGCACTTCAAAGCAAAGTGTCAAACCTAGAGTCACACAATTCCCACTCGAACGCAAACAGTTCCCAGAGGTGCGAATTAAAGAAAACCCAACATGCTGATCAAAGGATCCATGTAATAACACGGAATTCATATTATCAAACATACCCTTTTCAGCACCCCATCATATCTTATCAAGGCACTAGATTTATTTTCCTGTCAAATAAGTGTATGATATAATGAGGTGTTCTTGAGACATTGTGTAAGTGCTGCACCCAAACGATGTGACCCCTAGGTCACATATGCTCATTGATAATACAACAATGAGGTTGGGAAGAATCCTGGAGAAAACAGTTTTGCAGAACAGGATCTGCAAAAATTGCTTTTATATGTCAAAACAGTATCAATATATATGTTTAAAATACCTTTTCCTTTTAGCATTGTAACTAAAGTATCAGATTATGACAAACTAATTTAAAAACAATGCTTGGAAACTAGGTACAAGTCTTATCTGCAGACTGATTCATGGTTCCAGATTGCTCTGTGGAACCATTAACTAGGAAATACATTCTTTTTTATCTGTTCTTAAATAAACACTTTTTTATCTGCCCTTAAATAAACACTTTTTTATCTGCTCTAACAACACTTGCTTATCAGACAGCACACTATACAGAATGTATTATCACTGAAACCTATTAGTTTGGATTAGCTTCCTTTCCTCCCCCTCCCTGGAGTGCAGCTAAGGGCAGCTACCTCCACTACAGCCATGCCCACTCTCCCTTTTGACCTGGCCTGCACACCCTGGCACAGAACTGCACAGGTCTTGCAAAATGCTTGGAGAAATCATCAAATAACTGGGGATATTCTCAGCAATGGAAAGCATTCCCAATGGAAAAGGTACTCACCCAGGAAACAGGTTCTTTGGGATTTTTACCTATGAAAGCCATACATAAACAGGATGATGGGAAGGAGGGGCAGCAATACCTGCGTCTTTATTATGGCTTGTGAAAGTTTTTAAATTGGGGTCAAGAGGCCAAGCAATTTACAACAAAGTGAAACTGTTAAGTGTGAAATAGTTTTAAATTTTTATAATAGTGTGGCATTATTAATTTCAGAACTTTTTAAGATTGGCAAAAATGTAAGTTTCTTTAAACAGGCTGTAGGGCAAGAAAATAAATAATATAGTACAACGATGTATACTAGAAATATTAAAAAGCACAGGAAAATATTTAATCTTCCAGATCACTTTATACACATATATCAGTCCTTCACTTAACACTGCATCTATTTGATGAATCCTTTCTTCAGTAGCAGGAGTGCTCTACATTTCTCAGATCCATACACATTTTAGGCAGATGTCTTTGCTGCCAGAGACATCCAAACCTTCTTATCCTTTGGCTCACTGTTTCTCTAAATTAGCGTGCAGGTTTTGGCTGGGAAATAGTTAACTTTCTTTACAGCAGCTGGTATAGTGCTGTGTTTTGGACCTGAGCTGAAAATGGCGTTGGTAATTCAGGGATGTTTCTGTCACTGCTGAGCAGGGCTCACACAGAGCCAAGGCCTTCTCTGCTCCTCACACCTCCCCACCATCGAGGAGGCTGGGAGTGCACAAGGGGTTGGGAGGGGACTCAGCCAGGACAGCTGCCCCCAGCTGACCACAGGGATATCCCACACCATGTGGTGTCTTGCTCAACATATAAAGCTGGGGAAGAAGGAGGAAAGGGGGACACATGGAGCGGTGACATTTGTCTTCGCGAGTCACCGTTACGTGTGTTGGAGCCCAGCTCTCCTGGGGATGGCTGAACACCTGGCACACCACGGGAAGTGGTGGATGAATGCCTTGTTTGGCTTTGCTTGTGTGCAGGGCTTTTGCTTTACCTATTGAACCATCTTTACCTCAACCCACTATTCTTCCCATTTTTACCCTCCTGATTCTCTCCCCTGTCCCTCTGGTGGGGAATGAGCAAGCAGCTCTGCAGCATTTAGTTGCCAGCTGGAGTTAAACCACAACAATAAGTCACCATCAGCCACCTGTAGAAGATTCCCCTATAGAGAGTAAACCAAATCACAGTTCAGTCTCACTCACCCCCTCCCCACTTTGAACAAATACACTGATGTAGTACATCCATGCTGTGACATCTGTGGTTAAACCAAGCTGTGCTATCAGTGTGGCAAGTGCCAAACTAGGCTGTATGTGCTGATCTGAAGCCTCTCCACAAGGCTATTGATTTCCAAAGCACAACAATTTACATTAGTGGATGTATGTTGCAACAACACATGACAACCTTCTGCAGTTACTTATTGCGCATTCCTCAAAAAGTCATTGCTATGCAATCACAAAAGCAGGAAATAATTTTAAATTGTCATTAGAACAACCTGACAGAATCCAAACTCTAAAAAAAAAGGCACAAGACCTACCACAAAGGTAAAATCACAGCAAAGTAACATTGCATGTTGAAAACACTTCTCAGACTATTATACAAATAATGCTCCACACAGAGTGAAGAAGCCAGTCTACATTCAAGTGGTTTGTATTTCAGAAATCTGAGATTATCTAGCTCAAACTACAAACGGATTTCTCAGGGTTCAACCAAACTTACACCACATATTGCAGAAAATTCTATTTACTTCATGGTAGATGCTAGATAAATCTAAAAAGCTCTAAGATTTCTAAGAACATTTTAAAATAAAGCATGCTTAGCCACAAACTATCTCTCCAAGTTCTCTGGTTTTACTGCTCTTAATTGCATTCTCTAAAAACAAATGATGGTATTTTTGCTGACTTGCACTCAACTACTGAGGGATATTGCTGGGCTAGCCTGAATAATATAAGAAATGCAAAAATAATATATTGAAACAATAACCACAGATAAGAACAGACATATAGAAATTTTTGAAAGCTATATAGATTACTTTAGCCTGCATTTCTCTGACAAGACTAAACAGCACAGAAGACATCCTGGAGTCACCCTAGGGTATGCCACTCCAGCATCTTTGCCCTTGGGTCTTCATTTACTTTGCCACTTCTCAGGGTAAACATATTAAAATTTACAAGCCTTTTAGAGCTTTACTTTTTCTACACACACTGTGTGTAAAAAAATCCGTTTTCCAATTTGCACACTGAAAAAGGTGACAAATGTGGATGTGAAATCTTCTCTGGTAGTCTTCTGTTAACAAATCTTCCCCCGTAAAACACATCCTCATTCAGACCACTGCAATATAGGGTGGGTATAATTCACCGGCAGATGTGAAAGAAGATTAGAAGCTGAGCATGTTTTTCAGCTTGAAGCACCTGTTCCTTGTAGCTCTACTGGCCTGGGTCAGCCCCTGCCCCTGCATAACTGTTTGTCTTTCCTGCCTACTGAAGAGCAGAAGGTATTTGAGGCCAAGAAAAAACTGGTTTCACTCTCGAGTTTGCTCTGCTGAGCAGATACAGAACATCGTTTCTCACACAAGACTAGGACAGTCTTATAGCCTCACAGGATTTATCCAGAACTACGGAGTACACAGAAATCCCATGAAACGCTTCCCATCGATTCCTCTATGCCAGCAGACGGCTCAAGCTACACCCGCTCTCACCCCCGGCGCAGCGAGCACTGCCATCCCAGCCGGGCACACCCGCTCCCCCCGAGGGGCAGTGAAGGTGCTGGGCCACCTGCAGCGCCTGGGGGCAGCCAAAACCCACCGATGCCGAAAGGGGGCCGAAAGTCATCTCGCCTCACAGCCCTTTACGCCTCAGGTGTCAGAAACGCCAGGAGAGACGGGCGGTTTTATAAAAACAAAAAAATCTCCGATTTGGGGACAACCGCTCTCTTCGGTTCCTAAGTGCCACTGAGGCTTGTTCTTCTCCTCAGCCAGAACCCGCAGCTCCCAGGCTGCCAAAGGGTGCACCCGGGCTCCATCGCCGCCTCCGCGCTTAGAAACACCCACTGCGCTTACGGGTCCTCACCTGAGCCATCGCTATTCCAGCGCATCCTGTCGCCTCCCAAGTT
>WEIV01031069.1:61537-85471 GCA_013390005.1 Calyptomena viridis
ACGGCCCGGAGGGGGCAGCGCAGGAGATGCGGTGCAGACACACCCCGGCATCGCTCGTGTCCGATGTGACGCTGGTGTTTCTAGTAAATCTACACGTATGCTAACAAAAAAAAAAAAAGAAAAGAAAAAAAAAAAGAGGGGGAGGGCACCCACGCAAACCCACAGTTGCTTTTCAGGTTTGAGGCATTTAATTGATATTTTTTCTTTGTACCGGTCTTCGTTAAGGACAAACCCCTGCCAGACGCATGGTATTATTTTCAGAATAGTCTAATTCATACAAATATATTATGTATCTGCATTTTTTTTTTCAGATTTTTTTTTTGGTTGGTTTTTTCCACAAAACCAACCAGACCGATGAAACTTGTCCTTAAATTACAGAATTTCAGATTCTCTTACCTGTCCCTTTCCTACACCCTGCCCTGATAACTGTTACTTCACAAGCTGAGGTAAAAAATCTAATTGCAACACTGCAGCCTAAGAGCTCGCTACACTAAGAAGTGACACTCATTTTTGGAGTAAATAATCTCAACAGACCATCAGTGGCTGAAAACTGGACAGAAGAGATGAAGGGCACCCACTATCCTACTGCTTCGTAGTGTTTCTCCTGGGCTCCACACCCAAAGCTTGGACTTCCCCGTCACACAGATCAGTGGGGTACACCTGGTTTTCCCGATACTCTACAGAGATTGCTACCTAAAAATCTGGCTGTCATGTCTTAACACAAAATCATAAATGACACTTTAAAAATTATGAGGTAAATAATTTTTTCCTTAGAACACAAATGTAATTCTTCACTTCAAATGTAAACTATCATTGAAATTATACATACTGGTTTTCAGCCTTGATAGCTAGAGAGTTTCTTTAACATCTGTTCTCCTAGTTGTCTCACAATACCTAATATGAAAAAGGGATTTAAGCATCACGAGCACATAAACATTATTCTACTAGGATCCTAAATAGGATTAATAACTTGAAAAGTGTAAGTGCACATCATATTAAAGATATTTCTGAAAGCATATGGCTTCAATTTTTTTTTTTTACTTTTCACAAATCTGTTATTCTAATGAATTTTAATCACTACTCCTTATTTCTAACACTTTATATATTCATATTTTATTTTCATAGCACCTCTTGATAGCCAATAGTTTTTAGTGGGAAAAAAACAACAAAGACAGAACAATTAAATACAATAAAAAATGAAGGTTTTATTGTTTTGGCTCAACTGTAATGTGGTTTACTGTTCTTTATGGTAATAGCATTTTCCTGCATGCAGTTCACCGACACACAAGTCAATATTTTTGTAAAAGGAGGAGTCAACATCAAATTTTTGCTTGTGTAAGAAACACAAAATGTCCTGATGTGGTCAATTATACAAGTTTGCTATTTAATTCCTGTGGAAAAGAAACATTGTGGATCCCATATTATATTTAGAACAGTTCTAGTGCAGCATGAATCAACAAGAATAAGAATAGTCTATGTAAACAAACACTGGTAAAGATTTCATGAATAAAAAGACTACCTTGAAACTTCTGATGCAGGCAGTGCTAGAATTTTAAACAAATCTTCCCCACCACATTTCAATAACAAGTTATATCTATTTGGAAGCAAGTGCATTTTGGACTCAGTTTGAAACTTATTTCACATTAAAATGTGTGCAAAAATACAGTACTAATAAAAAAGCAGAAACCTAAAGCTACCCCGTTCTTTCCTTTGTTTCTTATTTTGTGAAGTTCTTGAATTAAAAAGTGCTATGGATAGAAAGTAACAAAAGTGACAGTAACATCAACCTGAAGATAATTCTCATTTCTTATTTTATGTACAAAACGCTGAAAAATAAAATAAAATGGTATTTTTTACAATATTTATATTTTCTTAGAAAATTCTATCCATGTATTTTTCAACAGATTAAGCAGTTTGCAACTTGTCCTGTACAGTCTGACTATATACCATACAGTAGTCACTTAAAATTTTAGAATGCAAAGCAAGAAGCTCTTAAATAGCTGCAAACTATTGCTTAATGTCGTGAGAGAATGATGACCAATTGAACAATTTATTTCACTTAACCACTGAGATATGGCTTCCCATATTACACTCTTAACAGTGGAGGGAGTAGAATTACAGCGGCAAAGGCAAGATAAACATGCATCAGTGATAGTTTCCAAACTATCTATAATGGTACAGAATAGTTCATATTAGCTGTTGAGAGCTTGCAAATTACATTTACTGTGGTACATATTTGATGCAATAAATATTGTGCAGGTCATTATTTGTTTGCTCAAACATGCACCACGGGATAAAATAACTATTTACATAGACGGTACCTTTTTAATTAACACATACGATGTCAACCTTGCTGAGAGCAGATGGCTAAATGATACTGCAGGGTGAAGCAGAACAACATAATTCTTAAGTTTTACAAGTTTTTGGTAAACTCAATTTCCCAAGGTCAGGTAAGCAGTTTTCTGCAGAATACTTAAAAATGGACTCTTAAGTCCCTCAGCAAAATTTTTACGCAGAGTTTGTTCAACTACAGTTAAATGAATTATGAAAAAATAAAACATCTGTTCTATTATTGTAGACTCTATGGGACTTTACAGGCACATTAAGATTTGTCTGGATGAGATACTAGATGGATACTGTTATTAAGCACCTCAAAATATAGAGCCACCCTGAAACATGGAAGTAGTCAGACTGCTGCTTTGTGCGACGTCATGTTTTTCCATGCATGAACTACAAGTGCAGCATGCCTTCATGCAAATCACTTCTGGCTGTACATTAGAGAGAATCCGAGAGTAGAACACCTGGTCCTCATACCCCCTTCCCCAACATAAAACCCATTTACAAAAATAGTCACATATAATAGTAAACAACCTGTGAATTAAAAAATGATAAATTCACCAACACTGATTTTTGTAAAAATATGGCAAATGTGACTGTTGAAATGCTAACAGTGGATACAATTTTTGTACTGCGTGTTTCAGGTTAAACACAGAGATTCATAGGTTTGCACCTTTTTTTTTAACTGGTCCCTACAATCTGACTGGCTACTTTATTATCTCTTCAGCAGTGTCAGCTGGTACTAAAAACAACAACCTCCTGTCAAGATGTTACCCTGTTTTACAGAGTTGCAGTTTGATGACGAGGGGTCACTGTCTTGTTATAGGCACTGACCTTATATATATATAATTATATATATATCTATATATGTAAAAACTGACAGTTTGGCATGTACCTCCTACAGGAGTCCCGTTGACACAAATACATACTTTTTCAGGCTTATTTGTCACAAACAGGCTTCTGTGTTACTTTTTACTTTCCCTGCTGTCTTTACCTTTATCTTCTTTTTCTGATTTGTCTTTTTCATATTTATCCTTGTCTGGCTTTGTTACACTGTCATAAGAAGGTGGGGAGGTTGTAGATGGGGTCATATCTGTTTTTTCTGGAGTAGAGTTCTCATTTAGTTTATCCATAATCATATCTTCTTTCGTGGGCAGGTCGTCCTCTTTACCTTTATCCTGATTAAATATACATGACACTTTTTTGACTTTTTGCCTTAAAAGATGACGTCTGTAAGCACGTTGAATGATGACAGCAGACACCTCCTCCTGCTTTCGTTTCAATGTGGTTGTAATTGGTTCATAGGAGACTTTAGAAGGATTGGCTGCCATAAACCGATCTTCCATCTGGATTCTGAGGGCGTCCATCTCCCCACTTTCCCCCAAAACACGCTTTGTGAAAGCAAACAAGATGTCAAGGCAGTGAATTCTGTCACCGCTCACCATGGGCAGATCCATGGCAATAAGCTGGACTTTGTTTGGTTTCGCTATGAGAAGAGGTGGATCTAACGAAGCTGCAAAATCTGATAGTTTACTATACTCTATGAATTGTGTTGCATCGGGATCAAACTTCTCCCAAACTTCATAGAACATCTCAAAGTCATCCTCACTCAAAGGTTCAGCGCTTTCTTCAGTAGCAACACTGAAATTTTCCAAAATCACAGCAATGTACATGTTCACCACTACCAGAAAGGATATGATAATGTAGCTGACAAAGAAGAAAATCCCAACAGAAGGGTTGCCACAGTCACCTTTCACAGAGCTCCCTGGATGATCTTTATGGGGATCGCAGTCGGGCTCCCCACTGTTAAGAATTGGGGCGAGCAAACCGTCCCAGCCAGCGGACGTGGTGATCTGAAACAGGCAGATCATGCTGTTGCCAAACGTCTCAAAGTTGAACATGTCATCAATCCCAACTTCCCTCTTGACATAGGCAAAGTTGGACATGCCAAATATCGCATAGATGAACATGACCAGGAACAGCAGCAGACCAATGTTGAACAAAGCAGGAAGAGACATCATCAAAGCAAAAAGCAGAGTGCGGATTCCCTTAGCGCCTTTGATGAGGCGCAGGATTCGACCGATTCTGGCAAGTCGGATGACTCTGAACAGTGTTGGGGATACAAAGTATTTCTCAATCATCTCAGCTAAGAACATACCTAGAGAAAAACAAGTTAAATCAGTAAAGAGTATTATTCCATTTAAAAACTACTGCTAAAGATTTATTCTACAAACATTGTAGAACTTTAAGAAGAATAGGCTATTTAAATAGATTTTTAGAAATTAGCCATTCAATTGTTTTTACAAAGCCTTTAAAATTTGATTTGCTTTGGAAATCCATTAATCCCAGTAGAAATTCCGAAGTAATTTGCAGGATAATGGAAAACTGCATCAGTGATGTTTCTGAGTATTAATTGTATGAGTATATATGTGAACAGGCACACAGATACACAAAATCAACCTTTTTTTTAGGACAAACTGATAACTAGTGTATGTATATTAGCAAATGCTGAGACCAGAGGAATACCCTTCTATTTAATTGTAAGAAAAATAATCTCAGTTAATCTGATAAAGATCACATGTACAGTAGTATTAAAGAGCCATGTAATCAAGTTATGGTATTCAAAGGAAATACATATGTTTGTAAAGATCTGCACCTTCTTAATCATATATAAAATAACATGAACGTAAGTTTATTATTAATGACACAGTAATTCAAACATAAACAAATTTATAATAAAAAGCTTTGTTAGAACTCACTGGAGAGTAGAAGAATTGAGCATTATATTATGTGCCTCAAAGCAGAAAAAAACCTATATCCTGTTTCAATATAAAAATAGCAGAACCAATTTGTGTATTAAGCAGTTCTGAAAAGTTAAAATATCACAATTTTTACTCAAGTTCTTTTAGGTTTGCTGCTCTAGATAAAGTAAAGATTAGTGGAGCCATTATTTGTTACAATATCTGGTTCAACTCTGCTTCTCCGGTTGCTCACTCTAGCTCAGGTATGAAACCTCTCAGGATCAAACAAAACCCTTAAGTAAGCAAAGGTTTTTCCTGCTGTCTGGGGTGTGTGCATATTAGCCAGTAATATTCCCACAGAGAATTTGCTCTTGGATTTTGAATTGCTGGGCTCTTTCACCTGCAACTGCCACTGTAAGTTTATATCAAAATTGCTTTTCATGTATACATAGGAATCTCTACTGAATTCAGAATAAAGATCTCATTTCAACTAGTGAAAATGTAAGAGAGTATAGAACATTTTGCTAAAAAATTTCTTATACACTTTTCAGTTATCTTATGTATAAGACTTTCTAGTGACAAAATTGAACCAAAATATAAATAGATTTTACATGCCAAAAATGTTTCAGTTTTTACAGAATTAGACATTTCACAAAAATTAATTGCTCTTACCTACTATGGAGAGAATCACAACCACAAAATCAAAAATATTCCAGCCTATAGTGAAGTAGTAATGGCGAAGTGAAATCAATTTCAGGACACATTCTCCAGTGAAAAGTACAATAAACACGAGGTTAATCCAATATAAAATGTTTTCCATGTCTTCACTCTGATCATCTGTTTCTACCATCATTGTTACCATGTTAAGGCAGATAAGTATCATGATACTGATGTCAAACGCTTGTTTTGTTACAAAATCAAAGACCATGCCTTGGAATTTGTTCTGTTGGGGGGTGGGAGAAAGAGAAGAAAAAAGAGAAAAAAACATTTATTTCAGATGAATAGGACTTTTCTTATATCAATTATTGTTTTAGCTTACAACTTATTTCAGACTAAGGCATAATTCAAAAAATCCAATTTTAAAATAGATGTAAAAATAACAGAAAATATTTTTATTCTTACTGCTGGTCGAGGTATAGGCTTTTGCGGTTTCTTTGAACCCAATTTTTTCATTGCATTGTAGTATTTCTTCTGTTCTTCTGTCATAAAAATGTCTTGACCTCCAAAGTAAACCAAAGAGACAAAAACTGGTTACAATCATGTATCTTTATTAATTAAAATAATAGTAATAATCATACATTTTCATCTGTGGGAAAATCTAGGGCGGACATAAAACGCCTCTTTTATCATTTTTAGAAATTAAGTATTAAGCTATACAATGGGTTAAGTTCAGTGAAACACTGATACCTTTTGATGCAGTGTTAAAAAACCACAAAAATTAAAGAGAGCATAAATAACGATAATACAATGTTTACTATTAAAGCTCAGAAATCTACACTGCTCTTGGTGACATAAAGGTAGTATAGAAGAGAGTTTTTATAGACACATTTTACTATTTCAATGGTTAACCTTTTTATGAGTCTACTATGGACTTCAGCCCCAAATCCACATCTTTTCAGAATAATGATAAAATACTTATCTTCTTTTTCTGCTGGTTGAAGTTGTCTATGATGACACCAATAAAAAGGTTCAAAGTAAAAAATGATCCAAAGATGATAAAGATGACAAAGTAAAGATACATGTACAGGTTATCTTCATACTTAGGCTGATCCAAAACCTGTAAAAAAGGCATAGAAACTAAATCTTAGTTTAACAGTGAGTGCAAAATATCTGCTGGATAGAATTTATAATTTTATGGTCAAGTTCTGACATATCCATTCCACTAGTTTTCAATCTATTAAGTTACATTCTTGAAAAAGAACTTTGCTATCAAACATGGTATTTAATTTTTAAAAATTGTAACTGGCTTGTATGAATGTAGAATAAATACTGAAGACACAATTAGTTTAAATGACTAAAGTTCCATCTGTCTGAGTATACAGACAACCAGAAACATCAGCTTGTAAATCTGCTGAATTTTCTGTAAATCTTGTGGGAGGCCCCTAGTGTGGGTTTGTGGAGCTTTCACTGCTATAGGCACTTAGGAAACTGCACAGGATTGTGGAAGAGAGGCATCCAAACCATGTTTAGACTAAGCATATTTTTTTGGTACAGCTATGCACATTTACTAGACTATGACAAGCCTCCTGCTGTGAGTGTAGCTTACAACGAAAAGCTGGAGCTTTACCAGTATGGTTTATTCAGTTGTCTACTTAGAACTAGAGGAATGGTTTATTCAGTTGTCTACTTAGAACTAGAGGAAAACTTGCACCAAGGGAGCAAGGGGAGGCAAAGGGGTAAGAAAATGCAAAGGCTGAATTAAAAATAGGCATTGTACCCTAAAGAAAGGAGTCAGGCGACTTGCAGAGCACAGTGAAAGTCTAACTTTAAGAAAAAGATAAACCCCTATCTCTGCACCAGTGCCAGTTTCCAAATATAAATTCCTCAATGCACAACAAGAGGAGGAAAAGGCATTTCAGGCAATAGTTTAGTCTGTTGTGAGATTGAGGAATTTTGGTTCAACCGTACCATCAAGCTCATGGAGTCCTTTAGGACTGCTCCTCTGCTTTCCTCATATCTTGTATTTTTCCTATAGTTTACATTTCCTTTAACTACAAAACTATAAAAGCTCCTTGTTCTCTCATTTTTACTGTTATTTCTTTAAGATGTTAAAATTACATTCTCAAATCTTGGAGCTTATACAGTCAAAACAAATGCAGTCAAGGGACTATACTTACATTACGAGAATCCACAGCTGCATACATGATATCCATCCATCCTTTAAATGTAGCCTAGAAAAAGAACACCAGTGTTTATGTCACACTTTTCCTGGAAAATGGTTTGTCAGAAATATTGTTCAAGAGCTGAAGACTAAGTGTCTTTAACCTTCATCATAAAAACTAGCACAGTGCAATGTTAATAGCTGATTCTTGCCTTCTATTGTATGTTTTATTCATATACAAGAATTGCAAACGAGTTCTAGTATCAGACTATAGAGGACACAGCAGCTATTAAGAACTTTTATCTATTATGAGTAATATCTGAAGTAAAAGTTATTTTTTTGTGTATGAGCAATGTAGGTATACTTGATATATATTCAATGCAGCTAGGTTGTATTAGGCTTGAATTGCATATTTTTCTCATAGTCAGCATAGTTTCTAGGCCTTGTATTATTTCTGCAGGTCATGAATTTATCCCACACTTCATAATTCAAACCAAGAATTGAGAGACAAAATTTCTAAATTAAAAACAATGAAAAATAACTTTTTACTGTTACAAGTAAACTATAGAGATATAAAAAGAGAAATTAAGGAGTGGTGACTTACCACTTGAAGCAAAGAAAGATAACCAAGGCCTACGTTATCAAAGTTAACCTTCACATTCTTCCACCGGGCAGTTTCATTGTTTTGTATGAGCTCCTCACATTGACTATAGTTGTTGATCTGGCTGATATCAAATCTCTCATCAGTTGTAGTGTTAACACAGTAGTAAAATTTTCCAGCAAACAGATTTACTCCCATGATACTGAAGATCAGCCAGAATATAAGGCAAACGAGAAGCACATTCATAATAGATGGAATCGCTCCCAGTAGGGCATTCACAACCACCTAGAGGACAAATGAAACAGAAAAGGGACATTGTAAGAACACAGGCATCAGTATCTTACAAATGTTTCATGTAACACTCTATTATAAATAGATGTAACACTCTATTATAATTCTAGTATCTGTGTTATGCTTTTTTAATTGTTGAGAGTAACAAGTCAGAAAAGCAATACAGAGAAAAGACAAAATGTCAACATAATTAGAAGTTAAAAATACAAATAGTAGCTAATGGCAGCTTTAAAGAATGAGAAAAATAAGAACAAACTGGTAAAAGAAACTTAAAAAAAATTTATTATTTTTAGAATATTTACATAATGTATGTCTGCAAAACCATGCGCATAATAATTATAATCACGCTTGAATCAAACAAAATTTTTTATATTACAAGTTTACTGGATAAACAGTTCAAATCTGTTACTGAGCAAATTTTTAATTGAAATTCATTTTAAGTCTTTTTAAAAATAAAACTCAGGGATGTGTGTGTGTTCATTTGGATGGCTACGTATAAAATCATAAAAGCAGAAATGTTCAAACCAGGAAACCTGCTGAGTATCTGAAGCTGTTAGTGTTCGGGCAAGTGGCAGACAAAACCTCAAGAAGAGACTTGATTTAATTCCCAAATGAATTTTGGGAAAAATCAGACTTCTGGAAAGAAAAATGTGAAAATGAGTTTATGTATGATGATGAAAAATGATTAAAAACATGGCAGAAGGAAAATAAAACAGTAAGGAAAATAAAATTAAGGAGAAAGTAGGTCCATTATGAATGAGAATTATTAATTTAATGATGGAATTGATGAGCCACTAAATTAGTTAATTCCTATGTTAAATCTTTCTGTAAATAACCTTAAGAATATAAAATGTAATAACTGTGGAGCACTGCTGCCAACTTTGCCAAGACAACTGAATCAGATCCTTAGAACCTAATGAAGAACTTTTTTTTTTTTTTAATGCAGAACACTTCCTATTACATTAATGGGATGGTTTATAATTAATTTAGTTTATATGATTCAGTCACCAGGGCAGACCCTTTAGCATACTAAGCTAATTGTTTCCATTTGAAATACAAATATGTAGTTTAAGCCCATAAAGTATTTTCATATTACATTTATACCTACAATTAATAGCATCCACAGAATCAATTAATTATATAATTAGTAATCCAGTTAGATCACCTTTCATTTCTTGCCATTTCAGAGAATAGAAAATAAAACCTTAGAATGACAGAGCAGGCAATGAACCACCATCATGTTTACTATGAAGTCGAGTTGGGCTGGAGGAAAGGAGAAATACCTCTTTTGCTTTCAGGGCTCATTTCCTGCCAAAACACTACCTTTTTTGGGTGATACATACTTTGGACGAGATTTGAGATCCTATAGGATTTCAATGAAATTGTTATGTTGCATTTAGGAGCTGGACCAAATGAGGTTTCTTTCAATGTAAATTAGTACATGACTCTATAAAAGCACAGAATGTTGCATCAAGTCCAAATATTTCATGCCTTTTTTTTGTTTGGTTAGTTTTTTCCACATATTTTAAATCATGTTTTAATAAGTGGTTACTTCTAGTGGGGAAATGTAAAGAAATTGGAATAGTTTCTTAATCATCCTAAAACCCTCCTTAGCAATACCTACTATAAATCAATTACCAAAAACAATACAGCATTTTATCACTCAGCAGCTGTGTACAGAGAATTCCTGACTAATGGTTAAATCTCTTGTGTCTATTTTGACAGTGTTGTGTTATGTTGACAGGCTTGTACTCAGCATTGTCAATGGAATGACTGTGTAAGGCCATAAGGGGTTGTTCGACCTAAGAAAATGAATAGTCTAATAACAATGCTGAATTAGTTTAAATTGGAAATTCATGAACTCATTGATTTTAGTGGCAAGTTTAACTGGAATAATAAATGGTAGGATCATTTTTTCTGAGTTTGGGAATATTTTCCAACTGTATTAGTTATTACTTTTACGTGAATTTATTCAAAGTTGTTTCAATTATTCTACATGAAAAGTATAAGTAGATTTCTTAAATGTAATAACATCATCCATTAAGAATCATTATTGAGATATAAAAGGATAGTTAATGAAGTGAAAATATCTGTCTGCAAGGTTTTAATCTCAGTATCCCCAAAAATTCTGTTCCTCTTTCTGTTACAGCTGCAGGTCCAGTCATGTTCTTTCTTTAATTGCTGAATTCCTACACTTGACCTACTTTCTCTGGTTTTAGTCTGAGTCCTGAAGCTATAGAGGACCAGCTTGTAATATGAATCATTTGAAGACATTCAAAACATGCAGTTGAGCATCACTGAAAACACTGATCAAGACACCTCTCAAGCCTCCATTGGTAGTAAGGCTGTAAGAAAAGAGAGCAAGGCCTGACAGCAAGTGATAGTAGGGGAAGCATTAGAAAGACATTAAAAGTGTTGTTTTCTGGTTGAAAAGAAGGTATTTTATGTTCCTAGCGACATACAGCAATAAGTGATACTGCTTGAGACAGAGCACAGACAGATGAATTATATTCTCTCAGGCTATTTTCATGTAGTATCAAGTGAAAATTAGAGTGCATTTTCCCTAGCAATAATAGTGGTAGGAAGATGCAGGGAAAAAAACATGCTTTCCATAGTGGCAATTTTTTTCTGTTAATTATTAGTTTGGGTGGGCACAAGTCCTAATTCTAGAAAATGGTATAGTGAATTAAAAATTTTATATGTGTAGAGTGAAATTTCCTGCTTGTATGTGGGAAATATATTGCTCACTGGAAGAAATTTTAAGTGGCTATAAAAATATATGCGTCATACTATATTGTCCTATTTTCAGTTCATACATCTTAAACACCAATGAAATTATTATGTTATAAACAGACCTCTTGAATTTCCATGTATCAGACCTTAAAATATTCTCAAACTAATTCTGTCATCACCTTGAGCTACTGTATCTTTAAAGACACTAAACTTAGAATGAATTACTTTAAATAAGGTAAAATTAATTATATTCATAGGAAAATTTCAAATATTAATTGCTTAACTAATACAAATATAGGCCACATTTCTAGTCTGAAGTTACCTAACTTCATCCACTATTCATGCACTATTATTGTATCTCTTGCTAAAGTCATAAATCTCCTCTGTATCTGGGTATTTTACAAAGAGATACAGTTAGCAGATTTGGATCAAATCAGTGGGTAAAGTTTACACCAACACAGAAGTCATGGGATTGACAATTACTCATAAACCTTCATGACAAAGTGATTGTTTTTTCCTTGCCACGATAAATTGCCACTTAAGCAATTTACTGCGCTTAGAAAACTTGTAATATTTTTGTTTTGTTCTTTTGCTAATCATTGTCATTTAAAAAACACCAGCTAATAAAGTTTTTAGTGAGATACTATTGAAGTTTTAGACAGGCCTTCCTTATAACTGATAGAAACATCCCAAATTTTCAAATTTGCTTTAGTAAAGCTCCAGAAATTTGTTGGAGGCAAAGAAATGGTACTTCCTATTTGCATTTATAACATTTCACCAAAGCCCATTTCCTTTTTGGAGTCTCTTCTCTTACTTTTCACAGACATAGAGCATCACATTTTCTTGAGCAGCTCACCAATTTGTTATTAATTTACAAATCTGCTATTCAGCCTATAACCTGATGTGCCAAAGATCAGTTGATGGCAGCAGAGAACTCACAGAAGGATCCCTTTTAGTTACAGCAACAAGGTTCCAGTTCAGGTGCATCTGCTGATTAGATCTATGGCAGTATGTCCAGGAGAGACAGCTGAACCCTGAAGGTGTAAATTAGATATCTTCCTGTGGCTGGAGCTACTCTACCATCTCCAGTTTTTCACTACTACCCCTAGGAGAAACACGTTTAGAGCTTTCAAGTCACAGCAGAATACACAAGGTCTTTGTCCATTTCAGTGCACTAAAGAAGTGATCTAAACTAATCAATTTGACTTTGCACTGAAACAGACAGAGTATGCCCCACTGGGCAGCTGTGGGTCTCAGCTGTGATAACTGATATGGTGATAACGAACAGCTGGGGACAGTAACTTCTCAAATATACCCAACTCTGACAGCAAAAGTCTGATATGTTTTCAGGTTCCTTAGTGCTCTATAAACAACATTTTAAAATCAATATGGAAAGCAGTAAGCAACCAGAAATCATAAAACCACCTCCATCTCTGATAAGCTAGAAAAGTTTTCTTAAATAGAATGCAATACTTCTAATATGAGAGAAGGTATTTTAACAGTGCCAATTTAGTTACTAACATACAACTTCATTACAAAACTTTTAGCTGTAACAGACATTCCCAAGTAAGAGATAGAGTATAAGAGGTTAAAATATATTTGATAGACTATGATACTCTATACTTGTAAGAAATGCACACGTGTGTATACACATGGATGTATGTGCATAAACTTTTAAGAGGAAGCATTGGGTTTTTTTAAACTGTTCTGACTATAGCGGGATGTATTTGTATGGGATAAATTCAGTTTTGTAGTAATATTGCATAGATCCATGCAGTTGATAAATCCTTGGGCCCTCCATGAAAACATGAAATAGGGTGAAAGGCCAAGGAGCCTAAAGAAGTGTACAATGTGCGCAATAACATATGAATTCATATAAGCAGATGAAACCTTTTGCTTATATGTTAGTGATAAATGTGAAATATATAGGATGACAGTGTAGCATTTCTGCATGGATTTGTTGCCAATTATTCCGCATGCATTGTTTCCGTGTATGCATGCATTATTTCAGATTCTTTCATGTTGTCTTACCCTCATGCCTTCAAATCGTGACAAAGCTCTTAGAGGTCTCAAAGCTCTTAGTGTCCTAAGGGACTTAATGGCACCAAGTTCAGAGTAACCCAATGCATTTGCTGTTAAGCTAACCAAAGAGACCTACACAAAAACAAAAAGCAATATTGCTCATTCATCTTGTATATCCTTTTGATACATATGGTGGGAATGATGTGTGCCCTGAACTTCTCAAGAAGATTCAAGGCTGGACCTCTTTCTCCAGGAATCCCTCTATAATGCAGAAAGATTTTTCAAGTCAGACAAAATAGAATAAAAGTATATTCTAGGTACCTGTTGATGAAATCATGTTGGTAGAATGGTATAAAAAAAAGCCTTCTAAATTCACATAAACCAGTCAACATTTGGTGGTATTTAAAGAAAAATGAAGTCACATGCAAAAAGAAAAGTCCCAAAAGTTGGGTGAATTGGAATGGCCAATTTAGGTCAGGACTTCTCATGATATCTTCAGAACTTGATGAGAATGTAAACGCTCTCAAAAATCACATCCAGACCTGGCCTTTGGTCAAATGTAACTTTCTTGTGTCCAGAAAATCTTATTCAACAGCCATAGCTACCAGTGCTGTTCAGATTTAACCAAACTAATCAAGACTGAGAACCAACTGTTTGTTAGACAATGGTAGAAGCTTCATTGTTAGGCATATCCACACTTCATTACATTCCCTGTGATTCCTTTAATCACTTCATCAATTCTGGCTTGCATAACGCTGGTCTGGTCTGCAGGCAGATGAGTAAATAAACTAGAATAGCTGTAAAATAAATAATACAATTATCTTTCATCAATAATCCTTGGAAATGTATTTATAATAGCCATTGGGAAGAAGTGGCCCTGATAAAGAAAAAATAAACCAAATCACCCTCTATTTTCCTCCATTTAATGCCCTTCCCTTCCATCCTTTCTGTTATCTCAATTCTTTCATCTCCAAATTGATATTTTCACTTTTCTTTTTATCTCAAGCCCCTGACTATAGATTAAAAAGATTGTTTCAGATACCGTTTTCATGAAAAAAACTGCAGTAGGGTAAGGTTGCCATGAAAAACTAGTTAAGTTACTTATAAAGTTCACAGAAGTAACTAAACCGAATAAGAATAAAATATATTTGTTGATAAGTAAAAGTTCTACTGGTCATGGCAATTTACACATCTGATTATTGAGCCAATAAATGTTTTAAAAAAGGTACATACTCAATCACAGAATACTAAATGTGCATCTAGTAATGTTTTATCATAGGATTTGCAATGCTGGTATGAATTTAAAAGTTATAATGTTTTCCAAGCTCTGTATAGTAAAGACTTCATGATTTATCATATCATTGAAGTTTTAGGGAGATATAGAGCAATTTCTATAGAATTCTGCTGCTTTTTGAAATGAGTGAATAAATGATTCAAGACACATTCTTAGCTTGCATTCCATGGGAGTTACATCTGTGAAACTGAGAGATGCCTATTAGAACAGACAGGCTATTGGGGATGGAAGGGAAATGAATATCTGCTTTATGGTAGAAAATCTGTAGTCTTCCACTTATGCTACCCAGTACTGTGCATACATTGTTGAGTATGTAGACTTGAAATCGCAATGTACTTCTCACTGGTCTCCTTCAGACAATGTATATCTGCTCCTTTATAGTGCAGCCTTTTAAAAATCATGAGAACCCATTCTAAGAGAGCTCATCTATGGTTTTCCAAAGTATCTCTTTGAGGTCACCCATGAAACAGTGAAAAGTGCAACAGTACTGAATAGTACAATGGAATTGAGAATTCCTAGCAGTATTTTCCTTCTATATTTCAGCGACAGGACACTTACAGTAATTGATTAGAATATTAGAAACCTTTAAAAACCTTTAAAAAAATATACGGCAAAAACTGAAGAGAATGACCAGCATCCTTTCCATATCACAAAAAAAAAAAAAGTAAAAAACATTATTTCAATAAAGCATTACAACTTCAAGAAAGTAGAGAATTTCAATAAAATACCTGTAGAGCATTAAGTATATCCAAATACTTTTTCATTTCTGAACAGAATTATAAACCATAGCATGACAACAGTTAAAATAGAGTTTTCATTGAATAGAACAGAAATCTTATCCTGAAAATATAATATTCTGGTTTTTAGATGCTGTTGTACAGGACATGAAAAAGAATACATACGTCAACAATCAGGAAGTCCAGCCAGCACCATGCATTAGTGAAATAGGTTTGAAAGCCATAAGCCACCCATTTTAAAAGCATTTCCAGAATGAAGATATAAGTGAAAACTTTGTCAGCATATTCCAGCATGGTCTTGATAGTTTTACGTTGCTCTATGTAGATATCTTCAAATGCCTGTGAAAAAGATTTTTGAGGATATAATTAAATGTCTTCACAATTTGCACTGTGGTATATAATAGCCAAGAAAGAATTTGAATTGAAAAAATATATGTGTTGATAAGACTTATATCCTTCCCTCAAGTATAACTTTGGCTTTCATGTCATACTTCTCATAAAGCTGGGTCCAAACACAACATTCAGCTTTTAGCTAAGCTGAACAGCAACACGCAAAAATCACTGTAATACTACTCTCCTAGTTTCACTTTAATTTGTTTCCATGGATAATGTATTGAGTTTGCATGGCCAGGTTTTGGTAGCAGGGGGGTGCAATGGAGACTTCTGTGAGAAGCTGCCAGAAGCTTGTCACATTTCTGGCAGAGCCAATGCTAGCCAGCTCCAGAACATACCCGAGCCAATCAGGAGTCATAGCAATGCCTCTGTGATATCACATTTAAGCAGGAAAAAAAAAGTTATTGTGCAGATGTAGTTACAGCCAGACAAGAGCAGAGTGAGAGTATGTGAGAGGAACAGCCCTGCAGACACCAAGGTCAATGGAAAAGGAGGGGCAGAAGGTGTTTCAGGTCCTGGAGCTGAGGTTCCCCTGCAGCCTGTGGTGCAGACTGTGGTGAGGCAGCTGTGCCCCTTCAACCCATGGGGGGTCAACAGTGTGCAGAGGTCCACCTACAGCCTGTGGAGGAGACCCACACCAGAGCAGGTGGATGCCCAATGGAGGCTGTGATCCCTTGGGAGGCCCATGCTGGAGCAGGGTCCTGGCCTGAACCTGCAGACCCAAGGGGAGAGGAGCCCACGCCGGAGCAGGTTTTCATGGCAGGACTTGTGGCCCTGTAGGGGGCCCACACTGGAGCAGCCTGTGCCTGAAGGACTGCACCCAGTGGAAGAGTGACCCATGTTGGAGCACTTCATGGAGAATTGTTGCCTGTGGGATGGATTCGTGTTGGAGAAGTTCATGGAGGATTCTCTCCCATGGGAGGGACCCCACACTGGAGCAGGGGAAGGACTCTTATCATTGAGCAGTGGCAGGAACAACCTGCGAGGAACTGACCAAAACCTCCCTTCCTGTCTCCCTGCACTGCTGAGGGGGAGGAGGTAGAGCTCAGGAAGGAGAGAAGGGTAGGGTGAAGGTGATTTTAAGATTTATTTTACTTCTCATTATCCTGCTCTGATTTTTTTAGTAATAAATGCAATTAATACCTCCAATTCGAGTCTATTTTGCCTATGACAGTAATTGGTGAGTGATCTCTCCCTTACCTCAATTCACGAACCCTTTGTGATATTTCCTCTCCACTCATGGAGGAGAGTGATAGAGCAGCTTTGGTGGGTGCCTGGCATCCAGCCACAGTCAATTCACTACAGATAGCAAAGGCTTATTGATTTCCTGTGTGGCAGCTACAACTTTATATCAAAATTATATGAAGGATTTAAAAATTACTCTGAGATACAGTATTTTTGAGGAATAATAGAAACCAAACTATGCACACTAACCTACAAAGCAATCCTAAACAGAGAGAACCCTCTTGTCAAAAGAAAATGTCTATAATGACGGTAAATTACTGTGCATTGAGCCAAGTGTAGCAAGAATATTATATTTTGCTCCTGCTATGAGGAACTAGTTACTTCAGTACTTACTCAGTGCCCCTGATTTAACACCAATCTGTAAAATACCTGAGAGGATCGTGTTGGCACCTCACACGTCAGTTTGACAATTCAAGTTGCTGTTGATAAATTCCTAGCTCAGCTGTGTTTTTATTTACATGTGTATTTAAAAAAGAAGTATTATCATCAATATGAAGATATGTCAACATCAGTCTGATAAAACTAATTTCACATTTCCATTAACTCTAAATTTTGAACTTGCCAAACTATTTGTTTCATAGCCTGTGAGCAAACCCTTGTGTACCCCACAATATATGCCAAATACTTGCTGATATATGTTTATATTAGAACATTTATGAATTGGATATGAAATTCAGATTTGTTACCTATAGCTATATGACTACAGCTATATGACTTCAATTTTAGCTAAATGCTTGCTGCTTAAAATAGTCACAATAGTTCCACACTTAATTTACCAGAGCACCGCTGCTGAGAAGAATCATGAAGACTATGAAGGTCTCAAACCAGTTGTGTTCAACAATCTTATAGCAGGTTTTCCTAAGATTCCACCAGATTTTCCCTTTTCCATCTTCTACACTGACTTGACAGCATTTGAATCTCCGTACACACCCTGTGATAATAAATGTGATAATAAATTTTGAGATGTCAGGATAAGGTAAATATTTATTAGGAATCACAATGAACAGTAGTCATTTGACTTATTTCAGTGCTACTGCAATAGGTGTTTGTAAATAAGTATCTCCTATTTGAGCATTTTGTTTCAATATTTGAAGTTAAAGCTTTGTACCTTTTCTAATACCTTCCAAGGAGAAAGAGAGCACACATGAGAACAGTAAATCTATGGTGTAACTCTGAAGGAGTTACTAATACAAACAGAAATTGCAACTATAATCACAAAGCTTCTTTTTGATTTTGAATAAAAATAGAATCCAGCGCAAGTCAATACAATCAGGTCTATTTATCTTGCATATATTTTGCTTTGCCTACCTTCTGTGAAACAAGCCTCTGGCTCCAGAACTTCTTCAGGTTCTGCTTCTGGCTGTTCACCTTCTGGAGGTAGTCCAATATCAACTGTGCTTCCTTCTGATGAGCTGGATGCATTTAGTTTCTGTGAATGAAACCCCACTTAATAATTTTTTTTTTCAATTTTAGTTATTTTAAATAGAAATAAATGTTTGAAATGCATATCAAAATATTTTGCATGTATTCAGTGCTCCAACATTAAAATAACTTCTTATCTACAATCTATAATGCCAAATTGCTCTACTACAGGTGAGGTCACAAAATTAGAAACTACATCATGTGCATTTTCCCTATTGAAAATATTTTTATATTTTCATACAAGGAATTGCTGAAATTATTAGACTACTATTCTGAGCCACACATAACAATTTCGGAGTGAAATTTCAGGAAGTTAGGAATGAATGCCTTCCACACTTTTTACTGTTTAATTATTCCAATCAGAATTATGCATTTTAGTTACGCTTCAGGTAGCATACGTTAATACTAATAAATTTCCAACATCATGACCAAACCAACAGCAAGCTGCACAGATGTATTTCCATGTCTCAAGAAAATGTTATTCTATCAAGTCTGTAAAAATCTAAATCTAAAAAGTTTCAACATAAATTTTTCATTATCATTGACATGAAAACACATGTTATGAGTTGTATAGGATAGTTAAATGCTCTCTATTTCCAGAAGAGCAGCCCATTACTTTAGGAGCAGTAGCCAATATTTTGCATTCTCACTTGCCAATGCATTTTCTGAATTTATTGTGCATTTTGAAACTACTTATTACTTTGGTACAGTACACATAGATGTCCAATCACTATAAAAGGCCAAAAAAAAGTCTTTGGAAGACTAAGGTGAAAAAAAATGCTTATAAAACAATATTGTCATAAAATAATACAGCACCCATAAATCATACTGATAATATAATCCGCACTTTAAAAATTATTCTTTTACACCATCACATTATGTTGGCAACAGACAAATATGAGTACTCTAGTAAGTAAAAGTAGTTTGATCACAGCATTCTATGACTCTTCTAATGTTATCACTATGTGAAGTATAACATCAGTAAAATGGCTGCATTGATAAGTAGCTAATCTTATAAAGGGAATGATGTAAGCAGATTTAGAAGTCTATAGGGAATTAGTATCAGACAGAGATGATCCATGGTAACATTAAAGATATATATTTTTGCTGACACTTAAATCTGAAGTTAGAGGCATTATTCCTTTAAAACATCTTTGAGAAGTTTCAAATTCTATATAGCTTTTCGTAAAGGAAACATAAACAATATTAGTCTGTGGATACAGAAAGTAACTTAGGACTTTAATGGAATTTTACATTGCAGCAAATATTCACTATGTTCTTCAAACAAAAAGAAGATTCATTTCTTTCTCCCCAACTGATTCTATTGAATCACACTGACAATATATTGTGTTGTGATTTTGAAATAGGCTTAAGTCGTATTTTTGTGTACCACGGTGTACTAGAGAGCACATTTTAGAGGAAGGCCAAACAAACGGAAACATGTATTGTAGGGTGCACTTCATTTCAGTCGTGTCTGCACACCCATTTCCTCTATGAGTTTTTGAAAATCCCAGCTAACATATTCATGTTGTCTCATATTGGTGCACAGGTTTTAGCACCTATGAGGTCAGGTCAGGTCCAACGTACAGAGATAATGGATGCCCACTTTTCTGGAGATCATTATTTATGAAATTCCCATTGCAATATGTTCGAATTATAGATAATGCATGGCAGTTTGGTCACTGTGGAATACTGCCTCTAAAATTGAGAAACTGGAAGGTATGGAATAAATACTGTAGTCCTCAAGTAAGGACCACAGCATTTAAACATCAGTGGGGGTCAATCATCAGTTTGAGAAAACGCCAGAAATTCCACAAATACAAGGTACATTCCAAAGAAATTTATATATGGTATTAAAAATTACCATTTATCAATACAAGACAGTAAATTATTTTTAAACTGAGAAGTGACTATCTGGTTTTATTATGTAGTGTTTTCTTAAAGTGTTGCTTGCATCATTCCAATCTGAACAGCATTTCTAACAGAATGCTGTAGTAGTACCAGAGCAAACGAAAATTATGAACTGGCTAAACAGTAAGTTTGAAAGACCTACTGTCCATTCTTCTACAAGAAAATGAAGAGTTCGGTAACTCAGACATTATGAAGTTAGTTTAATAAGCACAAGGGGTAATAAATTCTTACTACTGAAATTGTGCAAGACTAACAGTTAACATGGAATAACTGAGATATCCACTATAAGGAGAGATCAAAAAGATCAGATAGAAAAGGTAGCAAATTATCAGCAGAACTGACAATTACCAGAAACATCAAAAAGACAACTTTATTTATGGGGGGCAGTAGGTATGGTGAGCTGTATCTTACATGTCTCTCCTCACTAAAAATGTGGCATGCTTCTTTTACAGAGCTGTAACAATAATCACAGGAGTTAAGCTGACTAGAAAAATTCTAAATTGAATCAACAGCAGCTGAATGTAACAACTGAATGACTTATCCCACTGAGAATTCAGTTAGTCTTCTGTTGATGTAACAGAGTATTTCCTTAGCATGCTGATCTATTATATCTGAATTTAGTTCCAACCTGATCAGTACACAAAGAGGAATATTATAAAAATTATTCAATAAATTCAATCTGTAATAATTCAGTATCATTTGGGGAAGAAAAACCCCAGAAATTTTCATCAGATATAATTACTCCTTTAATTTTTCTTTGTTATGTTTAACATTTAATTGATTGTATGGTATTCTATACAATATTTATAAAATTCAGTATGCATTACAAACAGCTAGGAAGGCTTTATGACACAACATCTTAAGATTTTATCAAATCAATTAAGTTCAGTGTGCTAGGAGAACTTCTCAGTAACAATTACATATTTGCACAGTGCACTTATGCTCTCGCATAATGCAGCTGACTCAGGGACTTTGTACTGATTTCTGTGTATTCAACACAACATCACCTGGGAATGGACTACATTGTTGCATTTATGTTTTGTCCATATCCTTTATTACATAGGAAGACTTTTTCTGCCACTTACTGTGACCTGCTAGTGTTCACACATATGGAATCCAGCTAGATAGCCAGACTACCCCTGATATGTTAGGTATTTGACATATATCCCAGTTCTTTAACTTAACATACGTGAAAGTTACCTTTGCACCTGGTAAATTGTTCTCTGCTCACCAGCATTACAAAAACTGGATTTAGGCAATGGCTAAACATGTATATAGCTTTTAAAAAAATGAACCTGTAGAAACAAGATAATCATCACACTCAACTGTTAGCTTTGATGTAATAGCAAGTCCCTTTTAAGATTTTTGTTACACCATGGTTCTAGGTTTCAAAAGTATTCAGTCATGCAATTATAAGAGATGTATCAGGATCAAGCATTAGACACTCTTTGAGAGTTATAATCATAGACTTTCTGAATAGTATGCTAAGGAAATTATTCTCAGAGAAATCTATTTTTCAAAACATTAAAATGTACATACTCCACCTCCTTTACACAGCAGACAGTGAGGGGACAAAAGTACTTACATACTTCTAAAGCAGCAGTATACTGATTATCATAGAGATTTATAAATCTTTTACATTATGTGTACCAACAGCCTTCATAGTCATGCTTTAGTCAGCAATACAGTACAGTAGGAGATACAGATTTTAGTTTAGCTTTCAAGATAGGAAAGCAGCTTGCCTATCAGAGCAGCATTGCAAAAAGCAGCAGCCAAGATTAGGTCAGGAAGTTTTTTACATAATTACTTTCTGAACCTCAACAACATCTCATAGATTCATACAATTCTGCTTCACTTACAGCCAGGTCACTTTTAACTTCGAACATTTCTTTCGTTGTTTCAAAGATGATTATCTGAGAGGAGCTGAACAGCTCTTAGCTTAACACTTTCAACAAAGCCTGAAATTTCATGATTGGCCAGGATGCCACTAATAGCTGTTGAAATCATAATTTAAGGGACAGAAGGAGCAAAGAGTAGAATAGACATAAGCAGGAAGATGGCGCCAAGAGAAACCACCATTTTGGTTTTGCTTTCAGTTTCCTTTCCTCCCAAATAACTGTGAAAATGTTAAATAATGGAAATTCCATTGTTTTTATTTTCTCAGTGCTGTGTGGATGTTAGTATGAAAATGAGATGTTCTGTGATATAAATAGCAATATTATATCCAAACAGTCTGGTCTTTTTCAGTACAGCTATATCACCTACAAAATGAATGAAGTGGTAAATATAATTGTAATTCCACTGGTACAATTAAGTGGAATCTGATCATCACTCTTTTTAGTTCTTATACAGTCAGGCATAATAAGTCTATCAGTACAAAGAAACAGAACACTGTAAATAAAAGTAGAATCATTTTTTGATGAATATTGGTTGCAAATACTGCAAAACCCAGAATTCCTAAAATATAGTTCACTCTGTACTTTATTGATATTCATAACTCCTTTGATCTATTTATTTATGAGCATTTAATAAATGAAAATATTTGCAAAAAAGTTGTATGAAAGCAAAATCATTGTAAGCGGCAGTGGAAATACGCTCCAGTGAGAAAAAGCTCTTGCACTGGAAGCTACTTAAAAGGGCTTTTTAATTCATACAAGAAATAGTGAAAGGATATTTCTGAAACAGAGTAAGGCACTGCTGTTTTCAAAAATTAATTAAGCAAACTCCAATTAACTCTACCATTAAGAACTTAGTATCATCCACTATGGATCACAATATGCCAATACAATGTCACTGTAGGGGGATTGAGTGGACNTATTTTAAAATCAAAATTGGTCTTATCAGATAAATTATTGCTTACTAAATATAAGAGAAAAGGCTCTGCAACAAGTATATTTTAATTCCACTGATTTATGAAACTGAAAGCAGCATCATACAACTGTGGTGTTGTAAATATTATGGCAATGTTAATAGGTGAGATGTAAATCAAACTGAAGCTGGGGACCTTTTGGTCCAAACTCAGTAGCTTATTTACTAGACTTCTGGACTTTATTTAAGACTGATTAGATGAGAATAAGTTCAAGTTTCTCAGGGCAGAAAATTTTATATGTTTGGGGAGGTAAACAATTTGTGAGTGCAAATTGAAGAGCTATATGAAGACTGAATTGGGCCAGATCTTGCTATCAGTTTTCTCTTTGCACCTCTACACCTGTAAGTGTGGGCGTAAGTAAGAGCAGAACTGATCTCTGAATGTTTGACCAGCCAAATACCAATTTTGTATGAATTCTTTTAACCAAATTATGGTCACATGCTTTGACTGTGGAAATTAAATTAATTTCATGCTTAATGATGATTCAAGTACTGTATATTAATCTCCAAAATAACTA
>WEIV01031069.1:88168-105953 GCA_013390005.1 Calyptomena viridis
TCTCAGTTCCTGAAGAACAGGATTAAGTGCCTAGAAGAATGAAAAGAGGACACTGTATGTGGAGTAGAAAGCCTTTCGTTCATGATGGAAGCTTAATTAACAGGAATTCATGTCTCAAATGTGGGATAATCCGCTGTAAAATTTTCCCTATAGGAATTCAAAGTTTTTGTCACCTTGTAGAATAACCCAATTAGAGTTCTTCCATTGGAATAAAGGACTGATTTGGCTATTGAAAACAGACAGCAGTCATACCATCCTGTTACACAATGAAGTAATAAAGGCACCATTGTCATTGTGGTCCTACTCAGCCCTGCTAACCACCAGCATAGAGGTTTGTATAAGGTGCATCCTCCATCTCTTCTACTGATGTAAGGCTCTTGTGGAGTAAAGAATTAAAGAATGAGCTGGCTACAGAAAGAAGCAAATGAAGGAATGTTGGTGATCAGGGAATTCATCTGATTTTGGTCTCTATTTCAAGGTATTTTAGCTGTGGAATATTGACTGTTAAAAAAAGTATAAATAGATTTTGTAGCAGGAAAATATTTCATTTTTAAAACAGATCCTTTAATCATTAGGCAAGTTTCTTCTTGCTGCCACTGTTCAGTGAATCATAAATTATTTTCTGCACAACAACTGTAGTTTCAGCGAAAGAAAAGAAATAGAGAATACTCCACTAGTACAGAACAGTCTTTACATTTTTAAAAACAGACTTTAACAACTTATTCATCTAATAATCACTAAAGAAAATATTTAAAATTAGTTCTCAGTCATTTTAATTGCATATAGTATTTAAATTGGTAGAATTCAATTACAATGCCAAACTAAATGCAGAGAAGTTGCCAATTAAAAATTATCAGAGCTATAATCTATTTTGATAAAACTTCAGTTTATACATACATAATTTCGTAACTTTTGAAAGAGAACGAGCACAGGAAAAATATATAGGACAATTAAAACATGATTTACTACTACAATAGATAGTAAATATCAGAATCAGTAACATTATCAGATGAGAGTGGAAGCAGAAAATAAGCAGCCAAGAAAGAACAGTTTTCTTCGGTGAATACTTATGATTGTACTGGAATTTCACAGTTGACATCTCACACTGTATTATGTCAATTTTCTTTTAATGTCATTCATACAGGGTAACATCATTTACTGAAACATCATTTACAATATATCTGCAGAATAAACTATCAGTATCTTCTTCATACTTTCCAATTTAGGCATTCAAAATGCTTTAGGAAAAGGAATAGGTGTAGGTTGACAGCACCCTTGTAATGAACAAAAAAACTATACTAACCTTAGAGACAAATACAGCTCGATGGACAAGTATTTCTTACTCTACCAGGACAGCAACAAATATTTTGTGATGAAGAAATCCAAAGTATCATGTTTCCTAGTACTGAACTTGAACTTTATTCCCAAACTTGCAGGACATCCTCAGGCTATCACTAGTTGCTAAGCAGGGAAAAGGCTGAAAGTGATAGATGGCTTTGAAAAGATGAACAAACCCAGATGGACCAGGCCTAGACTAAGAAACTGCGTGGTTCACAAAAAGACAGAAAAATTACCTGTGCCATTACCGTCATGCAGTTATTATGGATGATTTCACTGACGGGTGGAATCTCACCAGATCAGCATTAGAATTTGCTGCTCCTTTGGCAGCAATAAGTTTTGAAACAGTTAACAATGGGACAATAGAACAATGGAACAGCAGAACAATGGAAGGACAGGTCAATGCTCTACATCTACATGGCTTAAAGGTGCCTGAAGAAGATTTCTTTCTTAGGTACAAAGACAGAATAGAATCAACCAAAATTCTACATTCAGATCAAGAAACTTCCATAAAATCACCCTCTTGGTTACACTGAACAATTAGAGGTTAAACTACAACAACTTCTGATTTGTTCTACACTCAAGTCATGGTTTTGAAGAGTAAGATAAATACTAATATAATAAATCTGAAAAAGAGACACATTTTATGTGATAAAAAACCAAGAAAATATGACTGTGTGATACAGTTTGTACAAAAAAGGATCTTGGGGTGAAATTACTAGAATCTTACCCATATTTATACCCTCATATTCAAGCATGAGAAAATCACTTATGAAAAACTTTATGTTAGTTTACATCTACCCCACAGCATGCAATACTGTTTAAAAATACCCATACTAGTGCCAAATGAACTAGCATCAGGACTAAGCATTGCACAGACTTATTCCACTTGAGGTGATGTGCCTCCACCACTTTCAGTTGTGCAGGACAGAGCACTGGGTTAAACAAAGTGATAATGCTTCAGCATCCACTGCAACTGTTGAAGTGTTAGCTTGGATTTATTCACTTGGCACAACACTGTGCCAGAAAGAAGTACATCTTATTACAGTCAGAGTAGGTAGATTCAGTAGATTCAAGTATCTTAAAGCTTTGAAAATAAAAATGGGTAGTCATATGAAAGGATCTTATACTGGGATATAAAGCTTTTCTTGCCATCACTTCTTCAGTGGTTCTGGTGCTATTACATGGATTATGAGTGATTTGTATGAAATTATTTAGCGATGCTGGTGCAGTATTCAAATGTACTGATCTATGATGTATTTACATGTATTCTGACTACATCAAAAAGGTTAAAAACATTAGAATGAACTGTTGACAGGCAGCATTACAGAAAGCAGATAAAATAATCAATAAACTGCACTGATGAAATAAGCATGGAGAACCTTGCACCAGCCACACACATTTTGCATGACTTCTGGTATCCAGGGCTATTAAATTGGTTCCTTTGCTTGTTAAAGATTTAATAAAATAAAATAGAAAAAAAAGTATTGCTTTTCAAAAAAATGGTCTTGTGCATCTTTATTATTACTGTAAATGCAGCATTGTATCACCATGTCACTCAATACTAGCAACCCTACATCAGTTCATCTTAAATAACTTTACAAGTCTGTACACACTGTTATAAAGGAATTAAAGAGAGATTTTAATTCAACACTAGCAACCCTTGGAAAAAAAGAGTATCAGAGTATTTTAAACCTAGAGACAGTCTTACCTCTTTGCTTTCTTCCAGGTCTGACTCACTGCTGAATTCCTCTGTATTTAAATTTTCAAAATCTGATTCCCCGACAGCAATTGGCACTGTCACAGTGAGACTTGGGTTGTTTATGAACGACATGTAATCACTTTCATCAACAACGTATTTGTCCACACTGCTGCCTATGCCACTGGTAGTTCCATTCCCTTCTTTAAGATAGGCAAGGTTTTTACCTATGTCTACTATTGTATGGTTGGAAATACAGCTGTCTTTTTTATTGTTTAGGTCTTCAAGAGGTTTGATTTCATCTAAAACTTTTTGTTTTCTAACAAAGGCTTTTTGGATGAATTCACGCACTTTTCTCTTCACATAATCTATGCCTTTCTGGATCCTTGCCACAGCAATCTGGAGATTGTTCATTTCATTGTCATCATCTGTAGCAGCAAGGTTGTCTGAACTAAATGAGCTCAGCAGCAAGGCCAAAAAGAGGTTGAGTACCTAAAAGACAGTAAGGAAAAAAATGCATTGGATCTCTTATTTTCAAGTCATAAAAGCAATTCCATTATGAGTTGCTCAATATGACAAAATTTTTATTTCATAGCTAGTAATTTATTTGAACCCACTTTCCTGCTATTCTTTCCAGTCCATAATCCCTGTCCCCCACATTTTATTATCTTGCCAAAAGCATTTTTAGCTGATTTAACTTCACTAATATAAGCAAGAATCAGAGCTGTTCCTTGACTTTCTCCTTCACACTGGTAGTGCAGATCTGCTCCTCAAAATGGAGAATGACATAAAGAGGCAGGATACAACATAATATAGTAATTTATGCGAGCTACATCCACTGTAGTGTCCCTAGGCCAGGGAAATGCAGGCAGACACCAATCTCCTACAGTTCAATAGACCATAGTTTCATTGTCTCTAATTCAGTATACAATAAACTTTTATTTGGCAAGAATATATGAGTCTATTCGGGTTTTGAGCAGGAAAACTAGCTACGTGATAAAGAGTCCACTATGATACAATTCAATTTCAGTGTTGTGGTTTTAAGTGACCAGAGTTTTTTATTAGCTGGGGGGGGCTAGGAGAGAGGCTTCTTTAAGAAGCTGCTAGAGTTTTTCTCTGCTCTAAGCTAGCCAAGGTCAGGCAACAACGCCTCTGTGATAACATATTTAAGAAGGAGTAGAGAAAGAAAACTGCGCAGAACATCATGGCCGCTTAAGAGACAGGAGGGTGCGGAGCTTGATTAGCACTAAGGTCAGAGAGAGGAGAAAGAGAAGATGCCTTAAACACTGGAATAGGGCCCCAGCAATCTGTGAGGAACCATAAGGGCGAAGATTCTTCAGCCTGTGAACCCGTGGAAANCCTTCTCTGAGAAATTTTAGATCCATGTGTGGGCTCTCGGCTTTTAGCCAGAGTCAAACCATGACAGGAAACTTATTCAGAATTGCTTGCATGACATTTTACAAATATACAAAAGAAATTTGGATTGCATGCAATTATGACAGTCCGTGAAAAACTGATTGAAAATCAGTTAAATTATATTTGTCAATTCTTCCTGTTCAAACTCGCAGAATATTTTTTAAGGTATACCACAGGAGTCTCACATTAGTCTGGCAAGAGTTGATATTTATGCCTGTGGATAAGCAGATCTATAAAATTTGTGGATTGTACCAAAAAGAGAAGGGATGCTAACACTCAAAAGTAAGAACTACAATTAAGAATAGCCACGATAAATTTGTGAAATGATTCCAAATCAATATGGCATTTAATTCTGAAGTACTAGTCTGGAAATGACTGTTTAGAAAAATGAAAAGTATATATACAGAGGATGTGAAAACTTGCAAGGTGGAAGCATGACAGAAAACGGTGTAGAGGCTGCATCAGGAAAGCAATGCTGATACAGAAATTTCATGTCATTTGGGGATATACTACAAGGAATGTTGGGTGTAAGAAATGAAAGTATAATTATTCCACATTATTCAGTACTTGTGTCTCTATTCAAAATGCTGCTTAGGAGAAATTCAGAGGCCAGCAGCAAAAGGGATAAGCAGTTTACAAATCATCATCTATGAGAAAAAATTGAAGAGCTAGGCATGTTTTGTTTGAGAAAGAAAAGACTGAAAGTGGAAACAGTAAGCCTTTAAGTATTATAAATATTCTCATGAAGACTAACAGTTTACCATCACTATTGAGACCAGTTAGTTTAATTGTCTGTAAAAGATGATTTAAGTTAGATGGCTTATTAAAAGGCATTTTAACTATAAGCATACCCTGATCTTACTAAAGAGGTTATAAACTTACTGAGATTTAAACAAAAATGTAGACAAATATTTTTCATAAATAATCGAGGTGTGTTTGAACCTGGTTTAGAGAAAAGGCAAATTAATTACATGATCTCCTGAAGTCCTTCTCCAGTCTTCTTCTCTGATTTCTAAATCATGAAAAATATGAAATATGTTTTAAGAGTTTTAAAAAATCCCTACTGATTACATACCACTAGGTTTCCAATGACCATGACCATCATGAAGACCGTAAGGCACATGGTTTGGCCTGCAACCTCCATGCAGTCCCACATTGTCTCTATCCATTCTCCACACAGCACTCGGAATACAATCAGGAAAGAGTGGAAAAAGTCATGCATGTGCCAGCGTGGAAGTTCACAGTCACTGGAGATCTTGCAGACACATTCCTTGTAGTTTTTCCCAAACAGCTGCATCCCAACCACAGCAAAAATGAACACAATGATGGCCAGCACCAAGGTCAGATTCCCCAGAGCCCCCACTGAGTTGCCAATAATCTTAATCAGCATATTTAGAGTTGGCCAAGATTTTGCCAATTTGAAAACTCGAAGCTGCAAAACAGAAGAATGGTATACAGTTATTCAAGCTACTAATTGTAATGAAATACAGCTATACAGCTCATATTTCAGTTACCCTGTATCTAAATCATGTCTCATGTAACCTTCAGAAAGCTCAGCTGACAAATTCATGTTTCCAGTTCTTTGTACAATACTGCACATCAGCAGTCTTAAGTCCTGTTTCAAGTGATAAGAAATCGAAAACAGTGTCTCTGTGCTCATGTCAATTACATTGCAATTATCACGAAGACTCCAATTCAGACTTTGCCTCTTTTGCTAACTTTAGATATTTATAAACAAGTTGTACTTGTTAGACAAGTTGGACAAAAGAGGTTTTTTGCTTTAGTTAACTCTAAGAGAATATTACTAAAAATAAATGAGCACATATGAAATGTGATAAATTTAACAAGATCATAAGTGTATAGACACTTCCAGATCTCTTTCATCTTAACTGGCAGTGAGATGGAAGAAACAGTTTTCTTAGGAAGAGAAACAAGGCAAGTTGTTAATGTCAGACATACAAGTTACTCACCAGTACCTTTAGCAATATCTTTTCTGTCATTTAAATAAACGTAATGTGTCTTACAAAGTTTATCATACAACATTGAGAAAAGCAAAGGAAAGTATTATATTCAAGTACATCTTGAAAGAGACGCAAGTGTTCAGACAACTGAACAAGGAGAATACTAAAATTAATCTAAAACTAAGTATTATTTCATGGGATGAGATATAAATAAAATACATATGCAAATTTAAAACCAGAATTCCACTACTGTGAGAGAAGTCAATCCAGACAGATATTAGACTTTAGGAAAGGTGCAGTATAATGCTATACAGAGCACCAGAAAACAGACATATTTAAACCCTCTCCTTTTTTTAAAGAGGATATCTTTAACTTTTATTTAAAGATAAATTTTTTTGGTTTATTTAAGGCAAATGAGCTTGATGACTAGGAGCTCTAGTTTCATGTCTCTTACTGTATAGGTCTTTTCAGAAGATGATTTGGACATCAACTTGCATGCTGGCCTAGTCTACAGCAAGACCAAGGTTTTTCAAGTTCCTGTTCATGAGAGAATATCTAATAACAGACTGTATCTAATAACATACTGTAGCGACTTCTGAACAGAACAGCTGTTAAACAGTAGATAGACCTTTGCAAGGGGCAATGATGGCAAGAAGATGGCTGGTAGTGATGAAAAACCTCTATACAAAGAAAAAAGCTTAACACTACTCTCTTTTAAAACTAACCATGCAAGCTAATTGGTAATGGAAGTCTATAAGATAAAACTGCCAATAAACTTTTATTAACCAACCCATTATTTACTAAGTAATTTACTAATCTTGAGTCACAGGTAGTGAGGGGCTGTAGCTCTTGAATTTTTACTTCCTCATCTAGAGAGAAGATTCTAAGGGATACTTCTTTTAAAGAAGGTTAATCCTTAAAGCACACTTACAAGAATAGAATGGATGTTGACAATGTCTTGAAGGAGAAATAGATGTTACTAAAATAATACGCAAACCAAACTTGACATAATAGATACATGCCATCTAGTACGTATGCAATTGAACATTTTATAAATTCTAAAAAGATCTTCTGACTTAGCCAAATATATAATGTACAAATGAAAAATGCACACAATATATATGCACAAATACAAAAATCCAACATAGAAACATATTTATTTAGTATATTTACCAGTCGGAATGATCGAAGGACAGATAATCCTTCCACATTTGCAAGACCAAGTTCCATTAAACTAAGACTCACAATAAAACCATCAAAAATATTCCAGCCTTCTTGGAAATAATAATAAGGATCCATGGCAATTATCTTGAGAAACATTTCTGCTGTGAAAATTCCAGTAAACACCTGCAAGGAAAATACAGTTTCTTACACCAGTTTAATGTGAAAATACTTAAAAAAGTAAAACTAATGGTATCAAATTTTGTGAAGTTATATTTTCAGCAAGCAATTTGTCATAAATCTGAATAGTTTCTTTATATTGCCATACAATGAGGTTAGGAGTTAATTATCCTGGAAGTTGAGAACTGTTCTTCTTCAGGATGACTTGTGGAAGACACTGTCATTCCCTTTCTCCACTTCCTGCAGAGTTGTAGTATATCTGCTATACTTACTGGGTCTTTCCCCTCTACAATTCCCTGAATACCCAGAACCTTGGGAGGTACTAGTTAGGAGCAGAACAGGTGTGGGAATGGAACTGAAAGTTATTATGGTTTCTAACTATGCATCCAAGGAAAAAAAAATCTTTTAAGCAGCTCTGATGACAGAAACGGAAGATTTTAAAAATCAAAATACATATTGACTCAGTAAATCTTACTATCTTTTGCTCTCTAAAGCAAGAGTGGTGGAATCCACAAATGTCAACATCTTAAATTTAAATTCAACCATCCCAAGCCTATAAATATCTAGTAAACATTTTCTTTTACAGTTATATGCATAGGTCACAGAAGAATTAAGGAAAAATGCATTTCACATACATGCCACATCATGAAAGACTTACAAGGTTTCCCACGGAAAGCACACCGCTAAATTGTTCTGTCATCGGATAGTGCTCCATGGCCATGAACAGGGTGTTTAGGACGATGCAGATAGTAATGGCAAGATCAACAAATGGGTCCATCACAATCAAATTTACAATATGTTTGACTTTCAGCCAGGGAGTACAGCAGTCCCAAATCAAGCAAGTGTTAGCAAATTTATACCAGCATGGTGGGCATTTCTGTCTGGATTCTTCTAGTTCTAGAGAGAAAAATGAAAATAACATTTTAAATATATTTCACTATTCCAGCATCACCTGGGTATTTCCTTGAAGCCTAATGGCTGTTTTCCATTGTTGATAAAATGGAAGGCTGTTGATAAACTGTGTTGAAATTTTGAAACCAAGACTGCTGTCAGTCAAAAGAAATTACAATTTAAAATAATCTGTAAAATATCAAAAAGTATACTAAAAATCCAATAGATAAAAGAACCATCACAAGCTAAGGATATATAGCATGCAAAAGAGAAATTTGTCTTATCATACAGGCTGGGTGATGAGGGTGAACAGCAGCCCAGTGGAGAAAGACTGGAGGATAAAAAACTGAATATGGTGTGAGTCACAGCTCAGAAAGCCAACCAAATCCTGGGCAGCATCAAAAGAAGTATGGCCAGCAGGCTGAGGGAGGGGATTCTGCCCCTCTACTCCACTCTGGTGAGACCCCACATGGAGTGCTGTGTTCAGCTCTAGGGTTCCCAGCGTAAGAAAGATATGGACCTCTTAGTCCAGGTTCAGAGGAGGCCACAAAGATGACGAGGGCCTGGAGCACCTCTCCTATGAAGACAGGCTGAGAGAGCAGGGGTTTATCCTAGAGAAGGCTCCAAGGGGATCTTATAGTGCAGCCTTCTAGTACTTAAAGGGGGGCCTGCAGGAAAGATGGAGTGTGACTCTTTATCAGAGAGTGGAACTATAGGACAAGGGGTAACAGTTTTAAACAGAAAGAGGGTAGATTTAGAGTAGATATTGGAAAAAATTCTTTACTGTGAGGGTGGCAAGACACTGGCACAGGTTGCCCAGAGAAGTTATGAATGTCCCCTCCCTTGTAGTGTTCAAGGTCAGGCTGGGTGGGGCTTTGAGCAACCTGGTCCAGGGAAAGGTCTCCCTGCTCATGGCAGGGGGCTTGGGACTAGATGATTTTTAAGGTCCCTTCCAACAAAATATTTTAAATTTTTCTTATGGAAGATAAACATTTAGAACAAACCTGAAGTCAGAAAACTTTTGTCTAAAAAAATATTTAGACAGCATTATGGTCCAAATGTGTACAACTGCACATTATTACCTTCCAATTTGCTATTTTGAACATAGTCGTTTAAGCTTCAAAGTAATGTTTTGCCCTTTCTTACAAATAGTTGCTTAATTCCATGATACAGATTAATTGCATTTAGCCTTACAGAAAGAATGTGATCCTTCCTTTGTGAAAGAACATGTCTTTGGAATTAGTAGAAGTAGATTGTTCTACTGCAAGAAGCATAGCCATTTCAGTAACCTAAAAAGAGCCCTTACCCTAAAACATATCTTTAATAGAGAGAGACTACATTGAACAATTGTTTTCACTTGCATTCAAATTGGAAGCTTAGTGCTTCCACCTCAAACCTATGAGTATGCTGCCAGCTGGACTGCTTTTCCAAATCTATCAGTACCATATTAAAACCAAACAAACAACCAACTTACCTCTACATGGAAAAATCTCTTCTTGTCTGTACTCTCTAGGCTAAAATAGCTGCTTCAAAACACCACTACTACTTAATGTGTCACACATTTAATAGCACTTTGAGGCACTGTCATACAAAAAAATCTGTGTTACCTACCTTCCATGGTGTTTGTAAGCATGCTGGCTATACTCATTGCTCTTTGCCTTGCACTAGGATCTGTTAGGTAGTCCATAGGAACATGGTAAGAACTAGACCGTCTCTTTCTTAAGTCAGTTTCTGTAGTAGTGCCCTGAAAACAAAACACTGATAAAATAGCTGATTGACGGTTCATTTAATAACACTATAAGTTGTTGTAGAAGTATATTGGTTCAAAATTCTGCTGTCCTGTACCATGCTCCATTTATGCTATGGCTTTGCAATAGATTAATGCATGCCTAATTTTGTATAGAACAAATAATCAAATACAGTGAGACTGTTCTTGGGCCTAAAGAATATGTTTTTAAGTATTTTGCTGAAACAGGGCTGAGACATTAAAACAGATTTTAGGCTATAAACAGATTTTAAACTATAAAATGTTTCACTATGCTTGTCAATGAGCTCTGCCATAAAAATCCTTTTAATTAGGCAGTGAAGTCTTTTTCTAAACATGCAAATGCACAGCCCAAACAGCTAGCAGTAAAAGAACAAAGAGTAAGTGCATTTTAAGATAACTCTTAATTTAGAATAAATTATCAATTTCCTAGTACGTTTTTCAAACAAAATAAAAGAAAAAGTGTTTAGTAATGCTGACATAAAAAAGAAAACCAGAACCCAGAAAAATTAACGATATTACAGAAATACTATCACAACCCATGTAAATTGTACTACCAGGGTTACCTCAAAAGTTTCGTGTATGGTCAGCAGGAAGTTAAATACTCACTTAATATATTCCACTAAGTAAATAAATTTTTTTTTCCATTTTTATACCCTTTCTGATATACGAGTATAGAACCTTCCAGTTATGTCTAAGAATAAGGAATCAATGAGTGTAAGACAACACAGAATAGATTTATTCAAAGTTTACCATGTTATTCTGTTAATTCCCAGCAAATTAGTATGTATTTTCACATATGTCCAGTCAATGAGAGCTGGACAATGAAGCCAGACAATTTCAGTTTCTCCTTTAGCTTGTAACTGGAATATATGAAAGGAGCATTCACAGTTTGGCCAGAAAGGAATCATGGCGAAGTGACTAAATTTTGTAGAAACAGTGGCTGATCATACAGGGAGAGAACATCATGCCTGAGCTATTGTGAACTTCCTTACATTGCTAGCAGTGGCTGCTTTATCAATCATCACCTCTGGCAGGAGCTGTCCAGTAGGCGACGTCAGAGCTGGTGGCCCACCAACTAAAGAAACTACTCCATTGCAATCCACAGTGCTGTGCATCTTCCCATTTGCTGGAAGTGGAGCTACTGTTCTGGATGACCTACTGGCCTGACTAATGTTGCTGTTGCGCCGTTCACTGTGTCTATGAGGAACAAAGAGAGAATCTCTTCTGCTCTCATTGTCTTCAAAAGTGCTGTGCTCATCATCTGCAAAGTCGTTTTCTGATCCTACATCCTTTGCTCGACCTCTGAAGCTGAAAAGACTTGTTCTGCTGTTCCGCCTTGGGGAAAACAGGGAGCCACGAATGCTCAGCAAAGACTGTAGGCAAATAAAGACAATTATTATCAGATGAAAATCCTTTAAAATATAACATTTTCATACAGAGGAAAACCCCACAATGTCTTAAAGGGTAAGGTTATCTACAAAGAAATGAACTGGTACAGTCCCCCCCTAATACATTCCCTTCTGGGTAGTAAACAAAGAGCACATAAGTGACAGACAAACACTAGTTATTTTACTAGTTTGGATATATGAAATCAATTGGTTTATTTAAAGAAACTGCTTTACAGAATTGTTTCCTCTGCTATTCTGCCTGTGTTATTACCAACTGTTCATAAACTGAGTAAGTATACCCAGACACTGTTTACCCCAGGTTGGCATGAGTCTGACAGGCTGAATAAATAAAATTTTAGGCAAATTTTCTGTGACTTAGTCTACACACAGTATCTCTCAAATACTGCCTAGTTTAAAAATCATACATATCTTTTCAGATATTAGCCATGTAGGCTATAATAAAGTTTTTATTTCTTTATTTTAAAGTCTTAGCTATCCTGAATATGCAAAGATATGCTTGTAATTTTGTATGAACAGCTTCACTAATCTTCATCAGTTTACTCAGGTGAGTATGTTCTCCTATGCAAGGATGTTTTCAGGCTTAGAGTCAAAATAATGCTCCAATCTTACAAATAATTATACATGTTCTTAATTTGAATTCATATCAGTAATTGCCTTGACCTGATTGATTAGCATTAGCATCTGATTTCACCTAAGACCTCTATGAACAGCAGAGATGATATATAAGAAAGCAGAGTCTTTGTTTCTCTTCTGCAACTTATCTTTGTGGACCTGAATCCCATTGTTCTAGGTACTGCAAAATGCAGAACAAAAAGGCACTCTGCAAAGAACTTATCATCTAAGTGTAACACAACAGATGGATACAAAAAGAGAGGGAATACAAGGAGGCAAAATTGATGAGTATGATAAACAGTTGTCTTAGCTCACCTGAAGTCACTTCCCTGTCAAGCTTTCTGTAGGCAGCATGGTAAAAGAGAGTTTTAAAGAGGGATTTGAGGAAAGCAATGAAGTGTTCTGTGAAAACTCATGGGAGCTTCTTCCAAGCATGAGGGGCAGCATACCAGAAAGAGCTCAAAGAAACTAGTTTGAAAATTTAACAGGAGGTTATGGATGTCGGGATGGGTTGGTCAAAGCTGGGACTTGACTTGTTTACTGTAAGTAGACAAGGTGGGTTGGGAGGAACTTTAGGTACAGTATGTTTTATGGTATTAAAAAAATTTCTGTAGGTAAATATGTTTGCTAGCAGATTAGATAAAAGCAATGGGATAGGTTAGTGCTCTTTGGAACAACAGTCCTGATGGATACAGCAGTAATTGGGACATGGAAAGAGGTCCAAGGTAGACATGATTCAGAGTTGTGAGTCTAGAATAGAGTTTAAAAAAAAAAAAGGAAAAAAAAGAGAGAGAGAAGGGAACTAGCAAGAGGTATTGTGGAAATCCCTTAGAAAACTGTCAGAGGGCAAAAGGATCTTCTAAAGCATAACTAAACCAAGAGAATTGAGAGGAGACAAAATCACAAATGTTAGGAAGAATAAGCTTTCAAGAGGAATAAAATGGTCATTTAGATTGAAAGAAAATGAAATGTCAAGGAAAAAGTCAAAGATGAGATATAAACCTGAGCTTTCTCTAAGAAAATATTAAAAACTAGTGAGTGGAGCTTATGTTTAGTGGTTAGAATCCAGAGTGAAAAGCAACTAAGGCTGGAAAATCGGAAGGGAGGGGATTTCTAGACTGTCATAGTCAAACAGCTGTAAATGAACTTGGAGATGAAAAGGTTAGAAGAGCAAGTTGCATGAGGAATGTTTCATTTCGCACAAGATGGATGAATTGAGCTGCAGCTGAATAAGGCTACAGTTTGAATGAGGACACAGGAAAGAATATGCACCTAAGGGATCAGATGGGTCTTCAACACCAAGTTGAAGTCAATTGTACAGGTGTGAAAATTTGTATAAGGAACAGAATGAATCATGAAGTAACTAAATTCATCAATGAAGTCTGACAGAGATTAGTTAGACAGTTAACATAAAATGGTGGCAGACCAAGGAGGTGGGATGGAGGAAAGGATGCAGTACTATTGAAAAAGGAAGTACATTAGGAAGTGAGTGGAAGGAGTGGCAGAAATAGAAAGCTGGAAACGTTATATTCCCACCATGGTCTGACCTAAGGACAGTCCTTAACAAGCAAACATTGGATGAAGAGGTCTGAGCTTCTTTGAGAATGAGAACTGGAGAAAATTATAGAGGAAGAGAATATGAATGCTCATGATCTATAAAGGGATGAAGCATGCTTTCCAGAGACAGTAATAAAAGAGGAGTAAAAAGGCAGGAATGACTTTAGTAATAATGACTAAAAAGAGGGGAAAAGCAAGTAATAAAGACCAGGGAGAATTGAGAAGGTGGGGATAAAAGGAAGAAGCCTATTAGACACAAAAAGAGGCAGAAAAAGGAGAGAATGTATGCGAGATTTGGACTTGAAGTGTTGAGGGAAGAGTGAGTGGTGAACAAATGAAGAGGAGATTTGAGAACTGTAGAAGGGATAACATAAGAAAACTATCAAATGAAATAAATGTCTGGATGAGAGATGCAGATGGCACTGAGTCACTGGTGTTTCAATGTAAGAGAACACATGCAAGGACACATTGCCACACATATTTCTACCTTTTTTAAGATAATACAATTAACGGTCTCACATTAATTAATTTTTCAAATTTCACATGAACATTTATGTAATGTCTACTGAGCTTTTTGCATCCCAAATTTTAGTACTTTTCTCATTTGAAACATTAAATTCTTTTTTATGTTTGTGCCATATTTTGAAGCCACTGATCACGCTGAACACATCCAGCTTGATGGGGAGAGAGGTCCATTTTCATTAAGAAGCTTGAAATACACATCATGTTAATTAATACACAGGATTTTTATTTTTCATACATAAATTCAGAATAAACCCCAAATCTCTCAAATCCATACATTTCCATCTTTGGCTCCAAGTTTTAACTTGTTCATACTTTGATTCAAGATATTAATGAATCTGTGATATCTTGCAGGATTTAACCAAACTACTTTACAGGGTTTTGTTTATACAGTGAGTAGATGACAAAGGTGTTTAAAAGGTAATAATACTATGGTACCTGGTGTGGGGAAGAGAATCTCTTTTCGTATGTCAGTCTATTCCCCTCAATGGAAAATCGGAAACCTTTCTTTTTGATGCTGTCCTCTGATCCGGATTTGTGAAATTCTTCCCCATCCTTCTCCTCGCCTTCAGATTGTTCTTTTTGCTTTTTTTTCTTTCTTCTATTCCTTCTCTCTTTAGCACTCTTTGAGCTCAGTTTTGATGCCTCAGAAGAACTTTCGGAGAATCCACCTATTCCACCTACTCCACTATAATCTCTTGAGTCAGCTGCTGCAGCTGCTGCTGCCGCCTATACATACAAGCACATATGCAATTTACAACATTTATACAAACACACACACCACTCACTTGTTTAAATTTACTGCCATTCTTAAAAAAAATTATTTTGAAATAAAAGCAATAACTCCACTTCATCAAACCCAGCATATCATAAAAAAATCGTGAAATACCACAAGAACCATAATTTTACCACTGCTCCATAAACCAGGAGTGAAAGCAACCCAAGGGAAAACTGTGCTGTCAGATAACCACATTAACAAGCATCTGCTTTAGATTGGAGCAACATGTTGCAATGAATTTTTCATCTGAAATACTATGTAAAAACAAGGAATCAAAGCTCAAACAACTGGTGAAATCCCTGTTAACAGGAAGGAACACATTCTCACATGTTGATGAATTTTGAATACTCTCTAGTCTACTAAAGATCTGGTGTGACATCGATATCTCAGTTTTGCAAATCATAATCAGAGATTTGAGTTAAACTACAGACTATTAGATACCTGTTGGTGTTTGATTTTCAAAATATGTGGAGCATTTTATTAAAATTTATTTATAAGCTGTGGTAAAAAAAAACAAACTAAAATAAAAAACCCCCAACAGACAACAACTAACCAAAGAAACAAAAAACCCTGATTGCTAACTTTAGTCATGTGCTTATATGGAAGACATAGTTCACCTTCTCCTGTCTGTGGCCACATGCCAAGCAGACATTATCAATTACCCTATTACAGATTTGACAGCCTTCAAAAAATGAAAAGGAATTTCAAAGCAGCATATAATAATTACATCTGGACCACAGAAGGGTTTTCTTCTTCAGTTTCTCCACTTTTTTCAGTTTTCTTTAAAACTGGAACACTATGGCTTTCTGCTGTGAGAGATGGGGAGGGAGTAGAAAAAGCCAAATATTGCTGAAGCAAAACATTTCTCCTACTGTATTTAGAATAGTTTTGATTCTGTTACTTATATAAACAGAATTACTGTTTGCTGTTTTTTCCCACATCTCCACCTCCATTTCAGACAATCACAGAATGGTTGAGGTTAGAAGGAAATGTCTGGAGGTCATCGTGCTCAACTCCCCAGTACAGACAGGGTCACCTGAAGCAGGATGCCCAAGGACCATATCCAAACAGCTTTTGATTATCTCCACAAGCACTCTGGGCAACTTGTTCAAGTGGTCAGTTAAAAAACTAATTTCCAACTCCAATTTGAAAATCCAGTGGTTTAGTTTGTTGGTTATAATTTTTGTCACAAATTAACAGGTTCACTCAAGCCAGCAGAAACAGTGCAATGGAAAACATTAAATATTGTTTGGAATTTGAAGGAATTTATGAGACAAGGTTAGGAGTCAATTGTTAGGAGTACAAGAGTAAAAGTATTCTCATATGTGGACATAAAGCATCCGATCACAGTCATGAATGGAAGAAGTTTTACTTTGTAGGAATACCTGAGCTTCTTCCTGTTGCTTCTTCAGTTGTTCCAGCATTTGCTGAAATTCTGCTTCTTTCTGTTCTGCTTCTTCCATGGTTGCTTGATTCTGTTCTTCGTAGGCCATGGCAACCACAGCCAGGATCAAGTTGATCAAGTAGAAAGAACCCAGGAAAATGACCAAAACAAAAAATATCATGTATGTTTTCCCAGCAGCACGCAGAGTCTGGAGAAAAAAAGATAATACACATTTTTAGCAGACTTTAAATACTGTTGCATAATATGGTAGCCTCTGTATTATAATCTATAAATACATTGTAAGATTGCTTTGTGTTAGCACAAGATTACTTACGAAATTACATATGAAATAATATAATCCTGGATACATATGCAAAAATCTAAGTTTTGTGTCTACTGTTGTCAAGGTAAATCAGATACTGAACACTTCAGAACTTAAACCAATAAGAATCTATACACCTTTGTTACAGCTTTTGAATTTAACAGTAGTGGGGCTGCTAATCAGCATCTTACCTTCTTATCTCATCAGTCCCAAACTACACTGACACAAACACAGTGCAGTATACAAAATGTTATAGTGGACAAAATTACTGTCCTTCACATTAAGGATATGTGTAGTTCAGGGACAAGAGGTAACCTTTTAAAATAGAATATATTTGTACTAAACTGCAAATCAATTTAACTAGCATTTATTTACAGCATGTTTGGGTAAAACTTTAACAACTTACATTTATCTACTTATTTGGGAAAACAAACAATAATGTTTAAACACTTTCATAAAATAGCAACTATTCCTTATTATGTATTTAAGTAGCACATTGGAACCTAAATCATGAATAAGGGCAATATTGTCTACTACAACAGCTTATATATATGAAATTAAAGATGATTTCTGTTCCAAAGCCTTAGGGACACGTGAATGAAAATAACTATGCAAGTACTATGTAGTAATGGTATTGGTGATGGTGCTGTTTATTTTAATAAGTCCTCACCAGCTGGTAAAGATTCTCCCAAAAGTCCTGAGTCATCAATCGAAACAGTGACAAGAATGCCCAACTGAATGTATCAAAACTTGTGTAGCCATAGTTGGGGTTTCTACCAGCTTTCAC
>WEIV01031070.1:572-33808 GCA_013390005.1 Calyptomena viridis
AAGGCCACAAAATTTAAAAAGTCTCAAATTACATTTTGCCCTGGCTAGCTTGGGATGAAATTACTATTTGAAAGTTTGGTTTTAGCTCTTCCTGGCAAAGCCAGTGAAATAAATGTGTTGTTCACAAAACTAAAAAATGTTGGCCATGTGGTTCACCAGAATGAGTAAGGAATACACTGTAATGAGGTCTGTAATTTCATTCTTTCACTTCTCTTGCTATTAGAGGGGTTTTGTTTTGCATTGTTTTAATTAAAAATTTCTTCATGCGCTAAAAAGTGTGGGGAAATCCTTGTTGTGGAATCTAGAGACAATACAAGGTCAAAAATTGAGTTAATATCTTCAGACACGGCTGTATTTCCACGTTTCATAGGTTATAGATGCAGAAAATTGGTCACTTATCTCTTCTACACCCTTCTTTTAGACTAGAACCACTATCCACCTGTGTTTTATTATTTTCTTAGAGTTTTTAAATTTTGTGGCCTTGATCTTTCTCATCTTTATTAAGACTTCAAATCTAGTGGGTATTTGGTTTAATTAAACTATTGTAGCAGAGACATATGTTGATATTATAGTTACTATGAGTTGCAGACTAATTAACTTAATACCTAAAGATCTCATGAAGTGATATTGTTTTCATTTGCATTCCTTTTGATAATCTTTATTGCTTGAAATTGCTGTCTCCCCAAATTCACTGCAGAGTTCAAACAGTAACAGTCAATTTCACTTTTTCATTTAAGTTAAACCAAGAACCACCTCCTACCCTCCTCCCTGCCTAGATCAACAGGGCTTAATACTGAGAATGGTTCTAACTTTCGTCATCATTTTATTCAGCTCTTGACACTGTGGAAGAAAAACAAAATACTGCAATAACAGCCAAATCCTCAGGTGACAATAAGGTCTTCAAACTGTACCAATTGAAGGTCTGCTACAAAGGTTATAAATATCAGACTGGTAAATTGATATTTTTGGCTAACTCTTTGGGGCTTAGTATTTTCAGTAAGATAAATCTTACCAGAATTAGTTATTTCTAGTCATGTTCAACCCTAAGTAGAAAAAAGAATCTTCTAAGATGTTTATCGATTATCTAATTGGATGGAGTAACAGCAAGACTATTAGTTTCAAGGAAAAAAGAAACAAATCACTATGCATTTCTACAGAGGTTTAGTGATTACCTGTAGCAGTGTTTACAGAGGTTGGGATGATAATGTGTGATGGTTGACAACCAGCTCATTTAATTCACTTTCTGCAGGCTAAGTAGGTGTAACTGAGGCCATAGAGTCTCGACTTGCCAGGGCTTGGTACTGTGATCATGGCTATCACTTGTTTGAATTGCAAAGTTGCCTAGCTTTTCTAGCCTGGAGATTACAGTTCCACTGCGCTAAACAGCCTGCAAACTGTCTAAAAGATGGTCCTTGGCACAGGAACCTGTGATCTTTAAAGGTCAGACACAGTCGAGCACGAGATGAAAAAAAGAGAGTATTTGTCCCTATGATCGTCTGGAGCCAGCCACCTGTTTAGTCATTGCTAAGGTCATTATAAGCTTTACATCAAGAAAGGTTTTCATGGAGAGATTTGAAGCAGAACTGAAAAGTGACTTTATAGAAAGATCTTATGAGGGAGAGAACATATGTGAGCGTAGAAAATCACACATTAAAAAATGTAATGAACAGATAAAGAGGGCTAAAATTGTTGGCTGATTGGAATTAGAAATCACTGTTATTAAGCAATATCTAAGCACTTAGTTCTCAGAGGAACTAGCATTTTTAGTAAAATGCTAATATTCTTCTATATGTCCTATACTTTTACAATCATCATCAACCTCTGGGGATAATGTGAGGTGTTCGATTATTCCTTTTCTCCCTCTCTCTGTTCAATATTTATTAATTCTTTCCCCTTCTCTGTTTTGATAATCTGTCAATAAAGCTTCTAAGGCAATATTCCTTCAGGACACCAAAAAGGTCATCTCCGACATGGATAATATCTGCAATAGTTCATATTCTGTGGGGTGAGGGTTGGTACCTGTCTACTTGTTCCCAGTTAGAGAACTGCTGTACCTTTAAAAAAAGGAGCATCTGGGTCAGCTGAAACCTTGGTGGAAGGAAGGGACTGCTCAGTCCCTTGGGAGCAGCTGAGCCTATCTGGGCAGAAACTATGTTTTATCCTGAGGGGATGCTGGTAAGAAGTAGGAAGAGTCACGGTGATGAACTCTAATTCTGCAACTTGATTAGCACCACAGATAGTTTAAGTTGGAAGGGACATTTAAAGTTCATCTGTCCAATCCTCCCTACACTGAGCAGGGACATCATCAACAACTCAAGACTGCAAACTCCACCAATGCATGATGACTGTCATCCAGGCTCCCTCCAATCTTGATGTCATCAGTTACTTCTGTTGGTAACCATCAGGTCTGGTATCATATTCCCTCTGGTAGGGCTGTCTATTACTTGGCTTAAGAAGTTATCCTTAATACATTCCAGGGGGTCTCCTGTATTTCCCAGAGAGTCTCAGAGATTGTAGACATGAATAGAGTTGCAGAAGGCATGGAGAGAGTGTTACCAAAAAGAAGCAGGAACTGGACAGAGTTTACAAAAAAAAAAGTGTCTTATGTTCTGCTGTAGTGACTTGAACCCTTTTGTTACTGTACGTTTCATTGACTTATCCAATGTTGCACACAAATGTTTATGACAAGGTTAGAAGCCACTTCAAGATAGTGGAGGTCAGAAGCAGTCCACATAGTGCAATAGACTGGGTTTTGATCCAAAGCCACATTAATGTGGTCACAGTGCCATGTGTTGCAGCCAGGCTGGATAGGCTTTAGCTGGCTGGCTGTTAAGCAGCCAGCTCTGGTGTCTCTGCATGTATTCTTCACTGTTTCTTCTTCTACGGCATGACTGGATGCAAATAAGCCAAACTGCTTCATGTGTTTTTCTTTCTGCTTCTGGATTGTAAATTAATTCCTTAACAATCACTGTACCACTAGAATTTCCAAATATTTGGACGGTAGCCTGCTGCTGCCTCTAGATCCTTTCTCACCAAGTTTTTTTTCATAGTCCTTTGTTATCAAAAGCTGGAAGAATAGCACAGTCCTGTGCCAAGAGCTAATGCAATACTTTTTAATGAGTCAGAACACAGTATTATATAGGTATGCAATAGAATACAGAAATTATTTTTCTTAAAATTCATTCAAGCGAGAATGTAATTAGAGGGTCATAAGAATCCTATGAAGAGGAATACTCTAATATAACCTTAACTGTTCCTAATTATGTACCACATTATTAAGCCTGACCTACTAAGCCTGCCCTGAATACTGCTAGTTAAAAATGTCTAAGTGACACTAGAGACTACTACAGACACTATGAGGTAAAATGCTTTCCTACCTATATATGCTCTATTTCTCAGAAATAAAGTCCCTTTCTAGCCCCAATCCTTACCGGTACCAGAAGAAGCTGGTTATCCTGAGTACAAGGGAGAATATGTCATAGTGTCTTATAAGGCTTGTCAGGAAAGTGTTTAAGGGAGTTCTCAGAAAGTGAAGTTTGCTTGTGGTTTTGTTTCAGACTAAATTTTTTGTTATTAACCACTCAAACTTTGGACTTTGCACAACCTGCTACAGGCCACTACTTGATGAAATTTGGGAGGAGCAATGCCATCTCTCTTTGAGAAACACTAAAACATCTTCTCCACCCTGTTCAAGATGTCAGACTCAACCTGACATGATTGCACTTGTTTCTCTGTGCTGCATTTATAAGTTTTTTGGAGCAGAAAAGGGTGGGAGGGAGAACAATATACCTAGATGGTGACAGCTTTTTCAAATATATGATTACGAGGGGGAGAAAAGGCAGAGCTTTAATGTCTGAAATGTGAAGTCTGTTGGAGCAAGATACTTTGAAAGTTTTGTTGCAAATGGGTAAGAGTTTAAGATTTTCCTCTTGATGCTAGTGTGAAAGGCTCATGCCTGTAGATATGTCAGGTAGCTTTGAATGTTCCCTGCCTACAAAGCAAAAGATTCAAACATCCTCTCCCTTTCTATCTTCTCCTTTCAAATCCCACATTCTCCTTTTAGGGGTCTTTATGCTCTGTGAGGTAGACATCCTCCTTGGGAAATTTCCTAATGCTCTAGTTTCTGAAGCAGTGTTTCACAGTGTTTCACAGACATGGGACAGACTGCCCAGATGCTCTTAACACAGCTATATCCTTAAATGTATGTAGGGTTAGATTTTAAATGCTTTTTTGGGTAGTTTTCTCCCCTTCCTGATCAACTTCTGGCAATTTATTTCTCTGCTAACTTAAACTTTTAAAAACTGTTACATTCTTCTATGGTCTCTGCCCCTTTTTTCCCTTTTCCTGGTTTTACAATAATAAAGTAAAACAGGCTGCTGCTGGCTTTTCCAACAGAAGAATTGCTACATTACTCATTCTGAATGGAAAAAGGCAAAAACTTTCTGTGATGTCTCCTACAATTCTGGGAGCCTAATGCATTCCTCATTTCCTTACTATTTGAAAGTATTCTGGAAGTGACATGCAATTATCAAATGACATTGTTCTATTTCCTCTTGACTCTGCATTTTTTTTCTCTCAATCTTAGAATTTAATACTGCTACTGTACTGCTGTACTGCGGGACCTTTTAAGAGTAAGTGTATACTTTTTAAGGAGGTGTTGATATTCTTGACAGGATGGGGAGGAACAGAACTCTGATGATCTCCCTTTCCATGTCCCAGTTTCCTTGCATTTGTATTACACCACCCATGACAGAAATCCGTGGTCTTTCCATAAAAGCTTTAGCATTTAATGTCTCTGAATACTTTTAAATTACTTTTTCTTTTTTCTTTCTTGGTTTTTTTGAAAAGAATGTGTCTCCCATTTCTAGAGTACCTTTTAATTGCATCGCATACTAGGAACTAAAATCATTAATCCCTAAGGACTCTTATTCTCATACATTCATAGCAAATGTCTCATGATCTTTAAATAGAGCAGTTTTCTCATTACCACTAATGACAATAGTGTTAGCATGATAATATAATTGCTATGGATTTGAGAAACATGAATTGAGTTAGGGTCAGGAGTTAGTTCCTTTTGGTTTTTTAACCTTGTCGGTTTTGTTGTCATATATTTGAATTTTGGTCAGTATTCAGGGTGATATTTTTATTGGTGAAAGTCATCACTCAAATATAATGCAATGTAATTTTTGTAAATAAACAGTTAAGGCAACATATTTTCCAGTATGTTCTGTTTTTCTTTGACTATATTTTGATACACCTAAGAATGCCATGGGGTAAGTTTTGAGGAAGCATATTGCAGAATGGATGTGCACTGTTTCCTCTGTAACAATTGCAAGAGAGTTGTTATTAGTGGGTTAGCACTTATTAAGAAATGTGAATAAGCAGCACTAGACCCTAAGGGTATGTCTACACTGCAGCAGAGCACAGCCCAAACAGTCCCCGGCTAGGTCCAAGCAGACTGAAGCATCAACACAGCACAATGCAGCAGCATATGAATTCTGACAGCAAACTGGCTGTGCTGAGTGCTGGCATGGCAGGTCTCAGCAGTACTAACGAGCACCAGTGACACAGACTATTTCGCTTAAAACTCTTTTTTTACTGTATTTGCTCTATTTTCTTCTTTTTCCTTTTCTTTTTTTTTTTTTTTTTAATTTGTTTGTTTCTGAGGGTTTTTGCTTAAACTGTAGACAGGAGACTTGTGTAGGCCACATATAGGCAAGTTATTTCACTACCGTGTGCATATATGCTTTTAATACATATGTCTATTTAATGCATATATATTTTTTAATGCAGAATTATAAATATCAAGTGATGGAAACTTTATTCCCTGGAAAAGCTCATCTTGAAAGCAGTATAAAGCATTAAAGAAGAGGGGAAAATCCTCCATCTTTGTTAATGCAGCACATGTACTTGTGAGTGCAAACAGGCACAGCTTGGTTACACATCACATTGTGGTTTCTGTTGCAAGATATAACTTCTCTATGATTTGTTCTTTCATGCAAGACTTCAGGAGCCACTGGTGATACACTAGCAGTTGTTTATTGCTGTTATGCATTGATTTATATTTCGGTGGTTTGGACCCTTTACAGTATCCATGAGGGATGACTTTTATCTGGTGCACATACATCAAGGTCTCTGAAGCTCTTGCTAACTGTTCACCATTTGTGGCTCCAGCTGCCTGCTGTGCACATTACATCAGCCTGCTGAGCTGAGCAGAGATGTTCACCATCCTCTGTTTCTTAGCACTCTCATAAAGCAGGGGGTGGAACTTAAGGATGTTTAGGAGAAGAAAATGTTACCTGCATGAAGATCATTACAGAGAAAAATGAAGGGGGAAAAAAACACCCAAAAAAGATGTTTGTATTGATGCAAGTGTACCAAATAAACGTTAATGTTCCACACAGGAGCAAATGCAATAATCAAGTATCCAAGCTAAAAAAAAAAACCAACATGAGGAAAACATCTTAAAATACTGATGCTTAAATGCCTATTCATAAACATTTGTGGATGTTTTCACATAATTTTTAGTTAATGCCTGTGGTGGGTTTATCTTAGCTGGCTGCCAGATGCCCATTCAGCTGCTCTCTCTTCCTCCATCCCCTCGCAACAGCATTGAGAGAGAAGCAAGACGGAAAAGCTTGGGGGTCAAGATAAAGACAGGGAGTTCCCTTACCTCTTCCCATCAGGGGAAAAAAGACTTGACCTATGGAAAATTATTTTAATCTATTGATAGACAAAATGGAATTGGAAAAAAAAACAAACCCCAAACCAAAAGTAATAACAAACCCCCAAAAAACCGCCAAAACCCCAAACAAAAAAAAACAAAAACAAAAAACCAAAAAAAAAGCCAACCAAAAAAAAAAAAACAAACAAGGCCCAAACAAATCAAAAAAGTAAATATGAAAAGAACACCTTTCCCCAGCTCTCTCCTTATTCCCAGGTCCACTTGGGAAGTATGTGCTGGTTTTCTATTAGAAAAACTAACAGGCAAGGCAAATAATATGTTCAGGCTTGCGTATGGTGACAAGTAAGGACTGACAACCTTTATTTCACTTGCTTTAAAATCAAATTCCCTAAAATATCTCGTGGAAAGGAGCTACTGATGAGGAGGCAGAAGAGAAACTGAAGTGAGACACAGAAAATGCGGAGCATCACAGCTCTGTTTCACAAGTTCTTTTCCTGCCACAAACTGCATTCCCATTTGCTTTCAAAGGATATACCTGCATGACACAACTGCTGGCATGCCACCTTAGTGTCTGAACTTGGCATTTTACCACGTACTAATTCCAGCTCTGGTGCTGCTTTTGGAAGCAGCATTCCGGCATGCAATACTGATTAGCAGCTAAAAGGAACAGTGATGGACTATGACATATGACCACTTCCACGTTCTGCTCAAAGTGGAAAAGGCTACTTAAGAAGCACTGATGTTAATTGCCTGCTTTCATAGAGATTTTTATTATGCTTCCTTTTATCTGCCTGACACGGGTATACAGATTCAGTCATCTCTAGGACTTTGCACAAAAGTAGATGATCACATCCCTGATAGCTGTTCATCCCAAGCTGTTGCCTATTATATTTTTTTAACTTAGTATTCGGGGGGCAAACCTGACTCCTCCATAATCACTTGATAAATACTTTACCTGTTCCAGAGAGCTGGAATTGTAACAACCAGTTTCTATTAGTGTTGATGGATGCAGCCTCACTCTCTCTAAGTAGGAGATCAAGAAAAGGAGATTGAGAGAGGGAAGAGAGGTGATGAGGGGGGCTGGAAACAAGATTATTAAAAGTTCATGTTGTAGAAGAAAGGTTCAGGTTAAGATTTTTAGAAATCAATAATCAATATTTTCACAATGGTTATGCAGGTCTCTTTTCTCATTTGTCCTCTCTGTCATTCTTATTTCCATCATGACAGTCATGTTGTTAAAAAATATTTCGGCAAAACCAAAAGATGTAAGTAGGTACAAACAAGTGCACATCTAGCTAAAATACTGAAGAGTAAAATGATGCCTTAAAGAGAAATACCAGTAGTTTTTGTATTGCTACTTTTAAGTTATGAGGATTACTTCCATTTTCATTTTCTGAAATGATGAAACTCCATGCAGTCTGCCAAATAATTTCAAAATAAAAGCATTAGTCAGAGAATCATTCTTTTATCACAGGTACTGAAATTACCACATACTTTATTGTGTCTAGTGATGTACATGTTATCTGCCATTACATTTTTCTGACTGCATCCTGTTCTGTCTAAGCTTTGCATGTAACTCCATAAATACTCACTGCTCAAAAGAACCTTTTTCTGGATAGTTTCTGGTGTATAACCAATCTACTGCCACTTGTTACTGGCTACCCACCATTTCTAGAAAAGTTAGTGTTGAACAAAACATATTGAAAAATTCTGCTGTTTCTTCAATCTCAAAATTTTATGGTGATGTGTTATGTTATAAAGACAAACTTCATCAAATGATTTGCTTTGGGGTCTGTGGTGGTGTGTTTTTAAGTTTATCTACCTCTTCTTAATGGTTTATTCCACCCCGTTCTGTAATGGTTTGTTCTGTTAAGTGTATACACCTCTTATTATGTAAATCCCCTAAACTCTCCCCCAATTCCACTCCTTCTTTCAGCCCCTTCCCTATCAATCACCCAAACCACACCTTTTGTTCCAGCATCTTCACTGTCAGTCAGCAAACCCCTCCTGGGAAATCCCCTAATACTGGACAAGTCATAGGCACATGTGACCTTCTCTACTCCTCCCCTTACTCCTGTTGGTTGTCCATGCTTGTCAGTCCTTCCCTAGCCCTTCCCATCCCAGTCTCCCATTGGTCCATTCCCATGTAACCACCCCCAGTTTAAAGTTCTTGCACTCTATTGTTCTTTGCCTTTCTGGGTTGTTCTTCCCTGAGCTTACTAAGGACTCTGTGGGTCTGCTGCCCCAGAGTCTGGAATAAACTTGGTCTGAGTCACCCAGGAAGGTCTCTTTGCCTCCTTTATCCACCGAAGACGTGTGAGTGTTTCATCTTTCCAGGACTAATCCTGCCCAAGGATGGACCAGGGGTCTGTCCTTAAACGGAATGCACGCTTTCAAGTTTCGGGGTTGTACTCCCCCTGCCGCCAACAGCCGCTGTCGCAGTGGGTTAGCTGGGCTGTGGGGAACCTCAGCAGTGACCAGAATTGCATCAGGGGTCTAGACTGTAACATGTAAGAGGAAAAAAAATAAGTTCACAGTCAATCTGAACATTTAAGGAATCCATACACAATCAAGGGTGGAGGGTTTTTTGTTTTATTTTTACATGATCAACTTTGTCCCAGCTATAGTCATAGTACACTGTTTCATTCAGATTTGGAACAAGTCCCCTGACACTTTTCTCCACTTGTTTGCATTTTGCTTATGCTCCTACAGGCTTTTCTGCCTTTTGTGTTCTGAACACACTGCTTTCTGTATCTATAATGAGAAAATTCAATTCTAGATGTATACATTTTTGTTAACTGTAAGCAAAACTCTTTTTTTTAATATGTACATATGCCTACATTAAATATGCAAGTTTCTTTTTATCTCCTAATCTTTTTGAATGCAAAGTCACAGATTTTCGTTTTTTGTTGCTGAAAGGTCAATTTAATGTTACTTAGTGTTTCAAAAACGTTCATAGCATAAATACTTGTTTTGTTGTCATGAGTGAGTTACTGGATCATGATTATGAAATAACAGGTTAGTTACTCTGTTGCAGAATTAATCTTCAAATAACATTAGTGAAACTTTATCATCTTGATATTATGTTATGTCACTGTGTGCAGAACCAGATGGGAAGGGAAATGAGAAAACTCCCTTGGTACAAATACCATCTGATGAGAAGAAATAAAAGCACCTGTTATGTTATGTAAAGGCAGAGTGTTACAGCTTCTTAAGATAGATGAAGTTTTTTACTCTTTTTTTCTTTTTTTTGGCCCATGTAGACCTATGAACTCTTTCTTACATTTTACTGGAATTATTAATTGTATTCCTGAGGCCACAGCCCAGAATCCACAATTTATCCGGTGGTAAAATGTCACCTCTTTTTGAATAATTAACAGTTCTTGCACCTCTTTTATGGTCTCCTTCCTTTCCTATATATACTCATTATCATGGTTTGTCAATTATCTTCCAAACTGTATTAAAAAAAAATAACTCTCTAACATTAGCAATTGCTCAGAAGTTGCTAATAGCTCTCCTGAGAGCACTTGTCTCACCCCATATCTCCCACCTTATCAAAAGGTCACATTAATTATAGGACCCTTGCTGGGAATAAATCAATGTGTCAATCAGAGACCCACGATTGTGCTGCAGTTGGAAAGTAAAAATTCCAGAACAAGGTTATATTTAGGGCCATTTGTTTTTAATACTAAATTTGTTAGTTAACCCATGAACAAAGAATAATGGGAGCATACTAGATCAAGGCTTATGTATATTTTTAAATTAATATTTTTATTTGCACCTTTATTATCAATTATTCATATGCTTCTTAGAATTAGAATACTCTTTTCTTGTTCATAAGATGTCAAAAATCACTGCCTCAGTTAAAAAGGAAACTTAAAAAAGAAACATATTGAATTCCAGAGTTTTTTATTTTCTCTGACAAACTTTTCTCTGTTTCTGTTTCTAGTTGTTTGTCTGAATATTTTAATGCTGGATTGTAAAATAATCACAGCTCTAGAAAGAAATATTTCCTTATTTACTCCCTTTAGGTCTAAGTGGGTTCACAGTCTGCAAGATTGTTTAGAGTGTTCTTAATATTTGTTTAATATTTTTTGTTTTGTGAAACAGTTTCTAACTGAAAATGCAGTACATTAGAAACTGTATTAATAAATAAGAAAGGAAAAATGTTCAGTTTATCCAGTGTCTCAGTCATTTTTCCTCCTGATCTGGTTTTATTATATTAAGCTGGTTTCCAATGGAGATAAGCTGCATACAAACTCATTCACAGACCTCTGTTAAATTCCAAGATTTAGATAAAATTCTCAAATATTATTATTACCACCAGCCTAATTCTTCAAGATCTTAATTGTGAGCTAACTGCTCAAGGAAGTTAACATAAAATTTAATTTGGGCACATCAGTTTGAGGCTAGAGAAGCGCGTAATAAACTTGATTTATAAACTTTTCGTTTTGCTGGCCATTAAATAAAAAAAAAATTGTGTGCATATGTTAATAATGCAGAGGAAACAGTCTAATAACCTCCTAAATACAGTTGGATTGGTTATTACATCTATTTAACATGGTATCTGAATCATTGTTTTAGATCTAGACAACTTCAAGTCTGATTCTTTTAATGGTGAGAGGCAAAAGTGGAAATTTTCCAGCTTTAAATTACCCAGGTGGAGAGCTCAAGTAAGAGGAAAAATGAATGAAAGATATAGGAGAAGAGCCTTAGGATACCAAGTCAAATGGAGTAAATAGATTATTTATTTCTTTTCTTTTTTCTTTTTTTTTTAATATATTTTTTTTTAATAGAAACAGAATTTTAGTTCCAGTGCAAGTCAGTTATTTCTATCTCTCTCTTATTGCTCAAACAAAAGTTATGCCTGTGAAGAAAATGAGTGTGTGAAATGTTCTTATAATACTGTACATCTCTAATTTAGGCTTATAAAAATACATGCTTTTGATATTAGGTTACACTTATAGGAATTCAAGAGCTGATTAAAAAAAGATTTTTTTTTCCTACCTGCCAAGATTTTCAATGCTGGTATAACATCCTGATTTAGAAAACAGGACATTAATAGATCTCAAAAGGTAAAACAGGTTATGTTGTGTGATCTGTTATGATAAGAGAGCCTGGATGGAAACTGAGGAGTAAGTTGTACGTATAGGGTGTTTTGGCCTTGACTCCAAACTCTGTGGAAGGTGCCTTTTTGCTCAGTTTGCTACTGCAATCTGTGAAGAATACTGCATCACATCAGTGGCCCCGTGAGTCTAATAGCAGCTAATGTAGTTTTACTTGTCCAGTTCTTTGCTTTCATTGAAGCTGGTATGGGAATGTCATGAAATGAGGCAGGAGATGATGCACCACCACAGGGAGCTGGGGAAAAAAATAAAAAATTCAAACCTTCCCTGCTATTTTTGTTTCATGTAGAAAAATTGGTATTTATGGAACAGCAGACATAGTGTAGTTGACTGTTCCAGAATGAAGCATCCTTGCTAGACTTTCTGATGTTGACTGGTTTATGACCTGAAGCAATAATGTATATGTATTTTCAAAAGTACTTAGAGCAAACAGAAGTCCTAAATTCCTCCATCCTATACTAAGTATATATATATCAAAAAAAGTTCTCCCTTTATCTGCCAAGGAGAAATCAAGTTTCAGTATCTCTGTAAAAAACCAACATTGTAGGCATCTCTAGGTCTCATACCAGCCTCTGAATCAGCTAATTCTATTTTTATTCGTTGTAAACTAAAGTGCTCAAGCATAGTTATTGACTATATATTTTACACGAAACCTGTTGAGTGTGCTAAGATGCTTCAGATTTACTTGTTGCAAATCTTTCTGTGCTTAGAAGCCTTTGGACTTTTTAACCATTTCATTTTAAAGTATGCAGAAAACAATAGCAAAATGATATATTTAGGTGTTCCAAAATGACTTATCACATAGAAAAAATTAGGTGCTACAAATAAAATGAAGTTTTAGATAAAATCAAACCAATTTTGGTCAAAATGCAACTAATCTTCTTACATGATATTGTTTCTAAAACCTTTACTCTGAATGAAGTATCGAATTTTCCCTTGTAATGCTGGACATGGAGTTCATTAGTTTAATTTTCGAATTTTTGTGAGGTTCTGTTGTAATCAAAGGTAAACCTCTGGTACTAATATTGCATTCCAGAGGCTGATTTAATAAAAATTATACCTGTAGCCATACAAATAAAATCTAAATCTCAGTTTCTGGATTGAGTGTGAAAAAGTAGTCCATTGAACAGATTCAGAGCAATGAGTAGAGAAGAGAAGAATTAATCACTTGCAATACTGGATTTGATTTATTTATTTATTCATTTACTTATTTTTTAAATATTGGGAGTAATTTGTGTCTCATCCAGTTCTGACCACAGATGAACAGTGTTGCTAGCTCTTTTTCATTTCCTGCATTTAGTAAACTTTTTTTCATTATTACATTTATATAAATAAAAAGGGTCAAAGTAACCAGAATACAAAACCTGGGCACTGCAATTCATAAATGGTTGTACCATTGGTCTCATTGTCCTTCCCTCCCCAGAAGTTCATGCAAGAAAGTGTGACTGTAGCTGGTACTGCTAATTAGCAGTATAAGTACAATTTCTAAAATATGTGCTGTAATACTTATAATTCAGAGTACAGGGCATATCCAGTGCTGTATGAAGCACAACGTAATTCCCATGAATAACTTCTAATAGAAAGAAGGATTTCTAATAGCAGAGTTCAATGATGTGCACATGTACCTTGATTTCACTTAGGCAAGAGTATTGTTTTCGCTGTGAGGTGTAAAGATAAATGCACTCACAAGGGTGTTCTGCTGTCAATGGTCACTAAATTAGTCAGTCATGATTTGCCCTTGGTGAATCCATGTTAGTTTTTGATATATTGCATTGTATCTGAGGTTACCTGTCTTTAGAGTTTCCCCCAAAAGATCTCCTTTATTTCCCAGACACATTCAATAAAATCATTGGACTTCTGCATAAATTGCATATCTGTACAGTACATGAAAACTGGATGCATCTGGGATGCACTGAGAATATTAATTGTAAGCAAAACAACACATGCGTGATGCAAAGCATACTCTTATGGAAGGTATATACGTTTTTGCTCATGATTTATGACAGAAAAATAAGGTGTTTCCCAGATGCGCTTGATTGATTCAGTATGCACAGAGGATACATTAGTGTGCAAGGTATTAATTCAGAGTGTCAGGCTTAGTGCTTCTGTTGGGCAAAACTTAGGTAGAAATATGGCTACTTTGTTCAGATCTGAAAAAACTTTAGTAATTTGTTAATTTCTATGTGATGATGGTATCAGGTGACAGGCTGAATATAATAGAACATCTTTTGAATGAACAATGTAGCCTTCATTCTAAGGCCACAAAGTGTTTTTTTTAATTAAATCAGAATTTGATCAAGAACAAGAAAGTCAGACATCCTTTGACATGCTGAAATATTATGCTAGATAAAGCACCAGAACTATACTGATCTTGTTTCCATTCGCTATTTTTTGGATTCCTATCATCACAGTAACACAGGCGCAAAAGGAAGAGCTTGAATTTAACTACATTCCAATTCAGAAACTATACTTTTCAGCGTTGCAAAATACTAAATATTCTGATTTCTCTTTCCCAAGGTCCTCTAGAACCTCTTTGAATCTGAGTACACAATGAATTTCTTCTTCTTAATAACATTTCCTGCATTTTAAAAATTGGGATAGGTCTGTGTGCTTTGTAGAACATGAGCTTTTCACTCTGCTACTTATTGGTAAAGACAATGTATGACTTCTAAAGTCGGATCATAGTTGAGTATGATTTGTAGAGGATGATGGGTTAGGTTGGCTGCAGCACAAGGAGCAGCCTCCTTTCATACCTCTGACTGATTCCAGAAACAAAGCAAAAGCCATTCTGCAAAGAGATGGACAGTAGAGCAAAGCTTCCCCTACATTTACTAAAGAAAGTATTCACTTGCTAAAGCTCTGAACAAAATGTTCTGTTATGCAAATGGTTGCAAATCTACTTGAAATGCCTTAGCAAAATGCTATTAACTCTTATTATCAGAGGCATTATAATCATACATCAATTGAAAATTGGGCTACATTGTAACACTTTTATATTATTGCTCAATTACAAGTTCGATAGAAAGATAGCCACCCCCCAAACACATTTTTCAAGCGATCTTTTCCTTATCTACTTGTCATTGAGATGATCAAGGAAACAGTAGTATATGTTTCAATGTAATGATCATTCTGTGCTGTTTTAGCATTTTAAGGTACAGTGACGGTAAATCATTCCATGAAAATCTTATAGATTACTAATTTGCAGCAGTATTTAAAACATTTTTCATTTGTGTTCTTCTGGATACATGAATTTACATTTTAATTTTTTAATTGTAAGTGTACATAAAATAGAAAATTTTGGCAATAGCACCGTAATTAGCTATGCTTTTTTTTTTCTGCAATTAAGGAACAAAGGGGAACCTAAAACAAATCTTTTTTCATAATTTTTCCACTTGCAGAGCTGATTGATTGACTGGCTTTATTCATTAACTGGAAAACTCATTTACATATGAACAGTACATTCCTTTCTTAGGAAATTCTATCATTATTAAAGAATACCTCATTAGCTACACTGATTTTTTTTTTCCAATAACTAATCATGAATCAAGTACAATATAGAAAAATAATACCTTAATATTTTGAAAGATGTATTAATTTTGCCCATCTCCCCTAGTAGGTAATACTCTTTCAAATGCAAATTTTTAAATGTTTCAGGTAGTTAAATGTAAGATCTCTGTGTAGATTGTTTGAAAATGCTACAAGTTTTAGAAAAGCCTTCTGGTTTACATTGATGATTCCTTTTCCTGTATCACTTGGAGCTGTCATCTGGATGAAAGAGGCAGAGCCAAAAGGCACAGACCCCCATATTTTCTGCTTTTGTAAATTCATAAGATGTTTCTTTTTCCTGTTTGTCTGACAAAAGACTATTAGGCTTAGGACAGGTGCTGCTCATCAGAGGGGAAAGGGTTGTAGATACTATTTTTAGATTTAGCAACTTTGGACCTTATGAATGAGTTATAATTTTCTATGTTGTTGATAATCACTTAAGAATGCAGAATGCAAATTTTTAGTCTTACCATATTTTAGAATTTCTAAGCCACCTTCCATGCATATTTTTAAAGATAACTTAAAATAAATATATTTAGGTCTTTCATCCAAATGAAGGAGAAAACAGAACTTCCTTCAGAATGCTTGCAGAAAGTATGAGCTCTTAAATTGTATGCCAGACTGTTTTCTGAGACAAAAGACAAGGATCGTTAAAGTAGTTTCATGTTCTGCTAAGGTATTTCTAATGCAAGTAAAAAGAAAAAAAAGGCTATCATAAAATAGAAGTGCCTATCAAAGTTTCATGAGAATATTTGACATGCAATTTAGCTGTCTAGCAGTAGAGTATTTACTGCAGTTAGATAGGACATGTGTCTTTAAGATTTTTTGATCCCTCTTGTGTCAGGTTAGACACTATAATTAAACTATGTTATCATATTGTAATATAACTGTATCAAATGAGATATAGAGGCAACTTAAAAACTTCCTCTATATGGTATTTAACAATATTTCAGTGTTCCTAAAATAAAGTTAGCTTGAATCAGTGGTTTTAAATAGGTTTATTAATCATATTTAATAAGATCAGAACTGAACTATCTTTACATATCAAATAAGAAAGTGTTGGGGGATTTCTTTAATTAAGCGTTTTTAAAAAAGCTGGAAAATTATTTGTCATAGCTTTTCAGTATATCTCTGCATCTTCCATGCTATGGCCTGGAGCCACCATAAAAGCCTACTGTTACTATAGTCTTGGCCCAACTCTGAAAGAACTAAGTTTCTGTGAAGAATTATTTTCTTGCAAATTTGTAATTCTTGACTGTTAGACATCCATTTTTTTTTTGTTGAGCAAGTTTTATTACTAAAACATCAAACCTATCAGAAGAAAGAAAGATCCTTCGAATTTTCTTGAGAACATGTCTGTTATGGTTTGTTTTGAGGAAAACTTTTTTCCACTTTTGTTTGCAGGTGGGGGGTGTGCCTGCCCAGCCCCACGGCGGCCCCGGAGCCTCCTGCCTGCTGCAGTGCCTTGGACCGGCCCCCCACCCCTCCGCCNCAGTCCTACCCCCTGCGAGGCCCCAGGAATCCCAGGGGTGGGAGGAGGACCTTCTTCCCATCTCCACCAGGTTGTCTTGGGGTCCCCCAAAGCCTAGCCCCGTCCCCCACAGGTTCCCAAATCCACTCCTTCCCTTTTTTTTTGTCTGCCCCACGAAGTTCCTGCCGGAGCCCCGGTCTTCACCTAAGCAGAGGATACATAATTGAGACTTTGGGGGCTTACATTGTTTGGATAAGGGTGTTTTGGTTTTCGATACATAATATATATACATATATATAGTTTGTTTGTTTGTTGTTAATAAAATCCTTTCTATCCTTATACTCAAAGTCTCGAACGATTTGATATTGGATTCACTTTTAATTTGTTTCAATTGTCTCTCCCCCTCAAATGGAGACAATGTCTGAAATTCCTCCTTTCCTAGATGACTCTCCTCAGTTGTGGATCAGTTAATGAATCCAGGATTGTAGGTGCAACCAGCAGAGATGAGCAGTGATGGGAAGCTGACTGTGTCTTTGCAACACAAGAAAGTAGAAATGTGGAAACTTCTACTGTTGGATAAGGAATTAGGATTCAATGTAGGACACTGTAGCTACAGGAAGGAAAAATGCAACCTGAATCTGGAAGCTACAAAAGCAAGTGATAGCTGCGTCCAGTGCCTTGCAGAAAGCAATATGTATATTTACTACAGTATGCATTTCTAGAGGTTACCTTTAAAAACATACAAACCTAGGGCACACCTGTTAGATAATGCTGAATTACATGAATTAATGCAAGTTTTAGTCAGTCTTGCAATGGCTTCTTATATACACTTATAGGCATATTTTCTCAGTGCAGTAGTATCTTATCTACCTACAACCAAAAGAAAAGAAGAAAAAATATAAAAAGGAGAAAAAAACTTTAAAAATTATATTTCATACCTTGTTATGGTGAAAAATATTCCATTTTCAAAACAGAAGTGCTAACAAACACTGAGACAATTAGGGGTTTTTTTATAAAATCTATAAACACCATGTACCGCAGCTCAAAATAAATGATTGGTTACAGCTTCTTGTATTTATCATTACATATATCAGAACTTCATATTTAATTTATGAATATGTTTCAGGTAATATAATTTGTGACTGATGCAAAAAAAATACACCTAATAAACCAACTATGGACACGCAACTGTGCTACATTAAATATATATATATATGTATATATATAAAGTTCATGTCAGGGTCAAAAGAATGTTTAATTCTCCTGGTTCTGGAATTGATTTTCCATCCAAGATGGGTAATTCAAAAATAATTAAATCCCTTTTATACTGCCTGCAGGCAACTTTATTATTTAACTTTATTATTTTTGTAACTGCATGGATTCTAAGTCAGCATGATAAATCTGTAATTGTTTTCATTTCTTTTTCTGTCATGTTTAGTTTTTTCCTTCCCCTATCTCTACAGCAGTCATTGCCTTAATTTTGTTTTTTGCTCCTAGCATGCTGTTGGTACATAACAAACAATAAACACTAATTAGAGTCATCAGCCACATTCTATAATCCTTAGGGCTTGATGTAAAACCTGCCAGAGTTGAGAGGTATCCTTCAGATGTAGCTTGATAGCTAAAGCTGCACAGTCAGAGTAGGATGCTGTGACTCTTACTATAGTCCTATGGTTGCTCTACTGCATGAATTTGTACAGATCTCTTTAACTTTCTCTATTGCAGACAGACAAAATGTAGAATATGTACAATTTTGCTTATTCAAATGGCAAGCTCTCCAAGGCAGCTGCTATCAGTCAGATTAAGTTTGTCAAGCTGAGAGCTCAGCTGCATGACAGTTGCTTGGTGACTATGTGCCTTAGCAGGATTTTATTGTGACATCATGGAGAAATAACTTTAAGGAATAGTGACTATTCCTTAATCTACTGGTACTGAATCAGAGAGACTTTGAGATGGCAAAACCTTATGCAATCAACAGTCAGTAACATATACACTCATACCAGCTATATTACATGCTCAATTCTAAAAGATTCAGAATGTGTCATAATGATATTCCCACCCGATGAATTTAGGCAGGCTGCAATATCATTCTATGCAAGTAATAAAGATAAATATTTCTACTATATAAAAATTTTAATGTTTTCTCTATCAGTAGTTTTCACTTCTTTTGGTATTTAAAAAAAAACATGTTTGTGTTTACAGTTTTGTTATTTTAATAATGCTTTTTACCAGAAATGCATGATATTAGAAATGTTTTATAAAACTACATACCTTCATTTAAGGGAGATTTCTTTCCATACATGCTAGATTGATACCTCTTCTCTTGAGAAATCTCATTCCTGTGTTGTTGGTTTTTGGTTTTTGTGGGAGTTTGTTTGGTTTGTTTTGCGTTGCCTTTTTTTTTTTTTCCTGAACTGTCATCTCATTAAAAATCTATGGCCACATTTTATAAAGTCTGACTGTGAGTTATTCCTCAGTGAGAGATTAGAAAAGAATATGATACAAGCCTCTTTCTACCTCACATCTGTAGCCTATTTTCCCTATTTTTCTCTGGTTTTAGAAAAAGAAAAAAAAGATTTTCATTCTAAAAGTCAGGAAGTTGAAATCTTCAGGAAGTATCAGAAAGCAGCCACTGTCATTAGATAACTCTTTACCCAACGCAAAATAGTAACTTAGTTCCTGAAAAATATATAGTTATTATGATCACAGTGTAACACATCTTCAACTAAGGAGGCCGTGATGCCAACTGAAAACCTATAGTGTATGTAGGAATATACATTCAGTTTTATTATTGGTCTAGAATGATAGTACAACTTGCCTAGAGTTAACATTTGGGAATACAGCTGTCTTTTAGTGATTTTGTTTAGGTAAGGTATTGTTCCAAAGACTGTGTTGACTCAACACTTGAAATGACTATGGGCAGGAAGCAGCAATATTGTTGCATTTAACAAAGGCAATCATGATTTTTTTTACAGACTGAAGTGTATGCAGCAATTTGTCAGGATGTGTAGTATTGCTGTGGAAATTCAAGGAAGCTTTAATTCCAATGTTAGCATGTCTCTCAGAATACCTTAACTAAAATAGATTTCTTATCTATACAGAAATCATATGCAAAAAGAGTTCATTTTTCCTGTATTATGTAGGAACTTGGCTCTGGAAATTCCAATTCAGAACTTTTTTCTCTTCAAAGTCCCAGACAGTTTTCCAGAGTGCTGGAAGTTTTCAGGGAAAGTGTCCCTAGATGCCATCTGCATTGCCTGGACCTAGTGCTTCCAGCTGCCATCTCTGGAGCTGATGTAGTCGCCTTATATTTGAGCAACTGCAGTACCGGGGAAGTTGACTTACAGAGTGAAAGGACACCCAGACCTCTGGCAGAACTGCCAGGTGGCCTCACAGGAGGTGGGCACAAGATTTCAGCTCTGCAACTCAGGAATAGTCCGTTTCACCAGAGTAACAACGCTTCAGTTGCTGCAAACACTTTTCTTTTAATGAAGGTTTGGCTCCTGTCAACAGCCAGCATAAAACCTCTGAGGTCACACCTGGACAGTTTCCTAGATAACACTCACCTGAAACTGAAATCAGCCTGTGATCTGAAATAGTGTACTTATGCTGTAGTTTTATGCAATGTTGCAAAATATATGTGTAGTACAAAAATATCTGCTTTCCTTACCTTGTCCCAAAAAAACTTCAAAACTGCCTATGTTAATGTAGTGGTAGAAAAAACAATCAAACCCATACAAGTTATATGTTTTGGATAGAAAAAATGAGAATAGTCAATATGCTAGTTTGTTTGGAAATCTGTGAAGCAAATTTTTCTACTGAGATTCAGGGAAGTGTCCTACCAGCTTGGTGTCCTACTCCAGCTTGGAGTTCAGTTTAGTTCCCAGAGATATTTGAAACACAAACTCTATATCTCTATTTTCATATAATACAGACTGATACATACAGATATATAAGTATAAATTGTATGCTTATGTTTGAGCTTTTAACCTGGTAAAATACATGAAATAAAGATATTAATTCTCTGCAGCAGCCCTTCCTTAGTTCCTCTGAGTTTAATGATCTCAGAGGAGTTTTCCAACCTAGCTGATTCTATGATTCTGTAGTGAAAGTGTTAAAAAATAAATGAAAATCGAGAAAATGCAAAATATTTTATGTTTAATTATATCTTTTTCAGGAATAAGAAGATATAGAAGCAAGTTTGCTCACATTATTTTACAGGATTGAAAATATAAATGTATTATTTCCTTCAGACAATACCTGTATGGAGGCACTTGAGTTATAAACTCAAGAGAAGCTTATATAAGGAGAAGGAAGAAGCTTTCCAGTAATGTGCTTGACAAAACCTACTGAAGAAATATAAAGTATGAGTTTCTTTTTAAAGCCTGTCATTTACACAACTCTTAAAAAATTACATATGTACCCTAGATTAATCTAATGCAGTTTACAATTGAATGATTTAGATTACAAGAGAATACTTTAGAACAAAAATATTCAGCTTTCAAAACAACTTAATGTCAAAAAATTTGCAAATTTATGCAGATTTTCACCATGGAGTAGTACAAGTCTTTGTAAATGTTTAGCTTTTGAGAAGAGTTCCAAGTCATCCATGTGAACATTCAGCTACAAACTTGTTACCAAATGCTTTTCCAGATTCTCTTGAAATTTCACCATAGATAGGATAATAGAAGTGTCTTGTGCTTTAAGAAACACTGAGAAATGACCATTCAAAATTAAAAACTTGGTTTTTATTTGTTCATTTGTTTGCTTTGTTCTGTTTTGTTTTGTTCTGTTTTGTTTTGTTTTGCTTTTGTTTTGCTGTGGCCAAACACAGTTGTCAGTTGGATAGTGATGTAGCTTACAATGGAAAAAGAAGTTTCTGAACTCAGCTTTTTGGGGACATTAATGTTAACCAGAAAACAATGTCACAGATCTTTTATTTTTCTGCTTTCCAGTTTCTTTGGTGGTAAATTCAAAATCCTGTATTATTTCTGTATTCAGGTGGATTTGGGAGTCTACATATCTGGCATAGATTTAAAACTTACAACAACCAGTAGGGATGCTCATTGCTTTTTAAAGTATTCTGGCTGAAAATATTAATGCAAAGGGGCATCCATTGTTCTTTGAGAGATGCTGCTGTGTTTACTTATCTTGTTATGTCTATCCCTTAAAATTCCATGCAGTTGCTGACAAAATAGGGGTGCACTGGGGGAATATGAACGCAATCTATTTTAGAGTCTAGCTGAGGCAGTTTTTTGGTAAATTTGATTAAATTTTTTGCGTTGAGCATTGGGATGATTCCACAACTTTCACTGCTTTTCTGATGCTATGACTTCCTTAGCATAGGCTTTCAAACAAAAAGAAACTTCTTGTTCATAGGTCTCCTGGCCATGGTTCAATATAAGACCTTGTTTGCATTGTGCAATATCCTTCTTATCCTACTCTTATATTCTCCTGCACATAAAGGAAAAGAAAATTCAATTTTACATATTGAATGCTTTTTGTGTGTTTTTATTCCCAATCAAGAGGACAGTTTCATTTCTACATAAGAACTGTTGTCTACTTAAAGTCACTTCACTGCCCTGATGATGCTGTCAATTGTTTTGCACAAATTATTTTTAGAGAACTTCTCTTTAACTCTGAAATTTGTTTAATTATCCAGTTCTGCCATGGGTTATGCCTTCAAGAATAACGATACTTTCTTGAATAAATTTGCTATAATGACCTCTGATTTTGTTGGAGCTTAAAAGCACTCAGGATCCCTCACACACTATGCTGTTCCTTTCAAGGCTATACTGTAAAACTGAATACCCTGATCACTTCAGGAGACAGAACCCTTCAATGAGATAATAATGCTTCTGTGAACAAAAATGCAGAGTGTAAAAAAACCTTTGTCTCAGCTTAGTGTTTTACATGCTTTTTATCAAACTAGAATGATAAATACACTCAGAGGTCTGTGATGGTAATTGATTTTAGTGAGGAGGAATTCAGGAATACAAAATTGAGAAGGAACTTTAAAGATTTATCTTCAGATTTTAAGAAAGTAAGGTGAGGAGATAAATGCTTGTTATTGACTCTGTCTTGACTGGAAGGAACAATTTTATCTTCATCCTCATTCCATGTATTCCACCTCCATCTGTCTTGGGGGAAAAAAAACCAATCTAGAACTGGACTTCTGCTTGCACTGGAGCTGGTGGAGACCTTCAGTCTGTGCAGAGACTAAATGATGCTGCAATTCCTTTCTTCTGCAGCAGCAATACCACTGGATCATGAAATGAACACTCTGGAGCTCTTTTCAAATGGCTGGCAAATCCGCACATTTGATTATTCATTTATGCAATATGGATATATAGAAATGGGATATTCTGAGTGGTGGCTTCCATTAAGAGATTACAAAGTTTGTATTTCCTCTATTATACCTCTATATTATACGAAATTTAACTGTCTTGACTAAATGAGTCATAACCATACCTGAATATTTTCCTTTGTGAAGGACAGTAGTGCTCTGTCCCAAACCTGTGTTTTCCAAATGCTTAGTATTTTTTTCTTCCAGTAATGTTTACCATCATTCCCATTTCATTGTGACTTGAAGTGAATTATAATTTTTTCAAAATTCCATATAATAATGAATGTCTTCAAATATTAACCTAGAATAAAGGTTTTTTTAGATATTTTGTAGATATTTTTTTCTGTTCTGACTTTTGTTGTTTTGCATTAAAAATACTTCTGAAAACTTACAAAGGTGTGATTGTTTTACTGTGGGTCATTTACTCATATTCTGAATGACCACTGGTTTTTTTTACATTTTCTATTTGGGTAAAAGAAAAGCCTCTCCTCTCCTCTCCTCTCCTTCTCCCCTTCTTCTCCCCTTCTTCTCCCCTTCTCCACTTCTTCTCCCCTTCTCCACTTCTTCTCCCCTTCTCCCCTTCTTCTCCCCTTAACAAAAGTATATTTTCTAGAATCACTTCCCAAGTATTAGTTGTACTTTTATGATACAACTTACTACTTTAAGGACACTTCAGTTGCTCTGCAATATCAGAGAGCATCCAATTAAATTAAGCTGGCATCAAGAAATATGTTTGCTTCTGCAAAAGGAAACACTCACAACTTATTGAGAAATCTTAATGTCAATGATCACTTTGCTTACGTATTTATCCTAATTATAAAACATTTCATTTTTTTAAGTGAATCTTACATAGTATTCAAAGTGTCTATTTTGGATATCAAATGGAAAGCTTCTCTTCAATGTGATTTTCAAACTATAATATGCGAAAACATCAAAAGAATCTACTTATGGAATTGTAAAATGTTTCAAGATACATATTTTTAATTTCCTTTTTTTTTCCTTTATATGTATGACATTATTATATATTAAGTCATATTCTCTCACCTCAGTGCAACTTCTAATGTTTTGTCTTTAATGTTCCCTTTGTTTCTGCTGTAGTTTAGAAGGAGACTAAAGTTTAGGACACAACTGTAGGAAGAGTTTAGAGTTTTGCTTAATCAAGCTGTGATAATTGACAAGGTAGATAAACTTGTAAATAGAACTATTGTAAAACTATGGAAAAAATGAAATAGTTGAGTAAACAGTATTTAAGAGAAAAATTACATGAAAAAGTAGAAAGCAACTGTTTTTCACTTCCTTAACTAGAAAAATTTAGTTTTAAATATAAAATATAAAGCATTATTTTTTAAATTATTTTCTGTGTCACTAGAATTATGCTCTATTCACTAGAATCCGTATTAAGAATATGCTTTTTTTAGTTTTGCTGTGCTTTGCAAGTTTGAGACTATATTTGCTGAATCCCATTAGAAAGCACTGTTTCTAAAGTTCAAAAGATCACATTTGTCTGAACCATTTTTTTCTATTAATATAAAAGACTGAATAATTACATAGCTCAAAGCAGTAGGCCTTGAAGAAAGTCAGTAACAAAACTCTTCTATAATCCACAAAATTTTCGGTAGTTAATGGAAGTTAAGATGGTCCAGGTCTTTTAGAAGAAAGACGTATTTCTTTTAAAGAAGAACTTTCAGCCTAATAACATATGTTTGAAAATGAGCCCTATGAAAGTATAGCTTCTGGATCACAAAAAGAAACATTAAGGATGATCATATATTTCAGAAGATCAGAAATTTATGGGGCAAGGCAAAGGATTTGAAGATCTAGAATCTGTGATGTTCTACCTTCAGCAGCCTTTCCTGGGGAGAAAGCCTTTGTGTCGAGTTTGTCACTATCTAGGTGGGTCTAACAGTGGATCCTTTCTGACCTTTCAAGCTGCAGGGTCCCAAAAGAGTATAGGACATAATACATCCATAAAAACACTACAGATTTTTGTTTTATCAGCTTTGCATATAGTGTTCATCTTCATAGCACTGGAAATTGTGTTTTGTCTATTTACCTCTGGGTTATCTGAAGCATATAGATAGAGGTGAAAACACCCTAGAAACAACACAACTCATTCAATTCCACTAACATTACACAAAACCAATAAAAAGTCACTCTGTGTGTTTTGCTTTGGTTTTTTTTTTTCCTTTCCCAAAATGGTTACTAGTCCAATTATTGTATAATTTTACATCATTTTAGTTTCTAAATTACTTTACACACATTATTTTGAATGATGGAAATAATGGCTATATCTAGGAAAACTCTACAGGAAGTCTGTTTTGGATCCAATAGTAATGAGGAATTTTTTTAAGGTACCGAATAATGGAATTAATGGTATTTTTTGGTATTTTTATTAAGTTCAGGGCAACCAAAAGGTAATTGGCAGCATCGAGTATGTTGAAGCCTGGGATAAAATGCAAAATAAGCTTGCTCTTCATTTTGTTGTTTGGGTTATGTGGGGGATTTTTTTGGTTAGTGTTTTTTGTTTGGTTGGTTGGTGGTTGTTGTTGGGGTTTCTTTTCTCTTCTTTAATTTGTCATTTCCTTAAGTAAGAACACTGTTAAGAAAAAGGTGGGAGAGCTGCAAAGGATCGCAAGTTGGATATGAAATAATAATGTCATGCTGATATTTGCTTCATATACAAAAGGCATTTCATTTTCTGTGAAAGAAATGCAGTAATCCCTTCACTTGAATCAATAGTGGTCAGGCTAAGCATGTTCTAGTAAACTAAATATGTGAGGGACTCTGTCAGGAAAAACAACTGGCAAAGAATGGCTCATGTCACATAATTCTACGAATTCTTGCCTTTCAAAAAAGAATTATTGCATCCAGAATTCCCACTGAACACTTTTCCTTTTCTGTCCTTCAAAATTGTTTTGGAAAATGCTAATTTGATAGGCCAAAATATGACAGATTTTAACAATTTAGGTGTGAAGTAACAGAGTTTTACCGCCCAAAAATTGTCCCTGGATGTATTTATTTTGCTAAAGCAAAATACATGCTATTTACAGCCATAAATGTCTCAGGAAAGGTATGTAATACTGAAGAGTCTTGGGCAGAATGAAAAATATAATCAGGTATCCCTTAAAGGGGCTAATAAGGAGAGATATGAGTAAATTGAAATTATTTATCCTAAGGAAGAGTCCTTCCATCTGCCTTCTTTCTTTCCACCCATTGCCTAAGTGTTTTTCAAATAAGTACAAATATTGCACTGTTTCAATGCAAACAGCTGAAGGAATTTCTGTGGTGACTATGACAAATAGAACAAGAGGTATTGAGAATAAATTTTAGCCAGAAATCTTTGAATGAAACATGCAGAAGACATCCTCTGTTATAGAACAGAGTTTTAAATTAGATTGCTGAAAGAGACTCTAGAGACACAAACCTTGGAATTCTTAGAATATTCTTGAGTCATAGAAGTATTCCTTTAAAAATGACATTGTTATGGGTCTTGGGGATGAAGGATGGATATAATGAGCTTTCTTGCCTTGACTTCCAATGATAGTCTTGAAACAATTGTACACTGCTAAATGTATTTATGAAAAATCATCACATCTTATGTTCCTCTGTACTCTAATATAATGAGAAATCAGTCTTCTCTAGCTTTTGGTGCTCTTTTATTTGTGACTAAAATTTATTTTTAATGCAGCCATATTTGATTTTGCATATACAGAAAAAAAAATGCTTCTCTAGTTTGTCTACCCAGTTACTTGTTAAATGACTGTTTATTCAGACATAATAATATAACAATTCTTACTTATTTTCACACACCAAAGACATTTTTTCATCTTGTTTTCATACATTGCTGTCTAGGAATATTTATCTGGACTGTGTTTATTAGCTGTCTCCTGGTGTACAACTGCTCTTTATTTAATATTAAAGTAATTACACTGAAGGCAAGCTGCTTGATATTCCAAAATACTAAAATATGTGGGTAGGTTAGATCTGTTGTCTTCCTGTTTATTTTCATTCAAATTTGGATGTGAAAAACAAAAAATAGGTTGACTTCTTATCTTTCTATGGTCTTAATGAAACAAGTAAATTATAAAAGTAACTCCCCGTACTGATCTCCATGGTACTCCACTCAACTGTTGTACTTTTCTTCATATGGAAGCCAAAATCACAATTCTAACAGAATTTAAGCTAATTTCTTATGAAATGGGAAGCAGCTATGTTGAAAAAGAGCTGATTTAAAACCTTTTTCACAATATATTCACCTTCTTCACTGTAATATTAGTCTAAAATTCTGCATCTGTTGAAAAGTCATTCATTTCAACAACAGGCAACACAGACTCTGACTTCCCACTTATCTTTGTGAGAATCAGACTGTAATTTGGTTTAAACTGTGATCAGGAATATCAGATGTTTCTCAGCTTTTACCATTTTAATGGTACCATTTTAACAAATATTTTTTAGTGAAAATACTGTATTTACATTTATCAATAATTTTTAAAGTATTTTCTGAGTTTCAATCCTTTTTGAATTTTGATATATTACTAGGCTTGACAATGTTGAATCTTCTAGCTTCTGCTCACCAAGAATTAGGTGAATTTTATTTCTAAGAAACTTGATTCTCTTAAGAAAAATTTCTTTGAGAAAATCCAGCTGAATTTATATCATAGTTCCCCTGTTATCAATCCCCATATTATCCGTTTCCTTATTTTCATTTCCCCCATTTTTCTATTTTATTTTAAAGGATGTATTTTCTCACTCTATATCTTACTATGACATAAACATTCTAATGACTTAAGGCTATGATTTGTTATGTATGCATCAAAAGAAATGGGTTAAAACTTAAAAGTCATACTTAGCAATGATATAGCTGTCATTGGTATGTACAGCTATCAGAGAGTCAAATAGCCGTATTTGTAAAGTGGAAAAATGGAATAAACAAGCTGGTTTTACTTCAATAAGCACATAGAAACCCCTTGTATTATGTTTTATAATGGCATTATTCATGGTAATAAGGTGATATTTTCATTTTCAGTTTATTTACTTATTTATTTCTCTTCAGTCATTTTCTAGTTCTCAGTCTGGAAGACTTCCAAAGTCTGAGTTTAGCTATTTTTCTTTCTCCCAATTATTCATGAATCATAATAATGAGATACTCCACTGAGATTTGCGCTTACATACTTTTTAAATGTCAGCTCTGTAAGCGGAATATATGAAGCAGAATACTTTATGATGACTCCATCTGAAAGTTCAATATTGGTGGATCTTTGTGCTATCTTTCCTACTAAGCTCTGTATTTATTATTGGACTTGGAACTTAAGGGTATGGGTATGATATGGATGTCTGTCATAGTTCAATACACTTTCTTTGGAAAATATGGTGAAGCAGACAGGACTTAATATGAGGAAGGAAAAAAAATACAAGATATCACTTTTTAACCAATCAATCTTTTCAATTTTAGAGAAGGAAATTTTGAAGACTCTTTGTAGCTTGAGGAATTTTGTGTTTAACCTCAAGGAACTAACTCTAACACAATAAAAAAAAATATTCTACATTATTTTTTATGTGTGTTGATTGAAATACAATGAGCTCTGTATTCTTAGATGCAACAGTAAGGTTCTTTGGAAAATATGGTGAAGCAGACAGGACTTAATATGAGGAAGGAAAAAAAATACAAGATATCACTTTTTAACCAATCAATCTTTTCAATTTTAGAGAAGGAAATTTTGAAGACTCTTTGTAGCTTGAGGAATTTTGTGTTTAACCTCAAGGGACTAACTCTAACACACTAAAAAAAAAATATTCTACATTATTTTTTATGTGTGTTGATTGAAATACAATGAGCTCTGTATTCTTAGATGCAACAGTAAGGTTTTTTGGCAATTTGAAGACTAACAAGGTCATAAATGAGTTTATTTTGTAATATGTGTTTTTCTGTGAGTAAACAGCAGTGTAAAACAAAATTTGATGTATTGTTTTTTAAAGACAACATTTTGCATACGATGAAAATATCAATAAAACATGAAAGAACATTGATGGGGAGGACCCGAAACACAGTTAATTACCTGGGAATTGATATTTAACACCATGTTTTTTTGTGGCCTATTATTTTGTTTAAACAGCCCTGCAGAATCCCCTCTACTCATTCAAGTAGAATGTGTGATGGCGGTTGGGAATATGAGTTATAATTAACCCAGTGTGATTCTGCAAGGGGATAGAAGGAAAACAGACAAGTTAGACTTGTGAGCCGGTGTACAATATACCCTTTTTGAAGGTGGTAAATGTCAGAAAAAAATACGGGATAGGGGAAAGGAGTCTAACAATTCTTAGTATAATTTCATATGCAATTCAGAATGCAATAATATTATGTTTTTAATTAGTTCTCATGATAATTCTACCTATATGCACAAGGATTTCTGAAGACCATGATAAAACACTGAGAGCCATGAAGCACAGAAAAGAACATTCTCCAAAGGTAGCCAGGTAAGAAATACAAAAGTATTAAAATAAATTAGAAAAGTTCAGGAGCAGTTTTAAATTTGTTAATATTCATGTAATCCTAATCCAGCCCCTGAGTGCATCTATCCTGTGATCTCAGTGGAGTGAAGCTCTGTTTGTAAGATCATAGGGGAAATGGAGTGAGTAAAAGTGTATGTAAGTAGGAAGTTGCTGATGATACAAAGGGATGGTGCAGTTTAAGACTGTATCATCCTTCATGAGCAGTAGATGCTCAAGTTAATGGTCAATGGTAAAATGACACCTGCTTACATGACTGCAATCTAAGTAGCAAACTGTGTTTTATAGATATAGAACTATTTTTCTATTTTTATAATTAAAAATACACCTCTTAAGCACCCCTTGATGTCATTTCAAAGAAAAGATTATTTTCTCTCCTTACTACATTTTGAAGTCTTGCCGTGAACTGTAGAAGTTTGAATTTTGAGTTAAAGTGCAAATTAATTTAAATAATGATCCTATTACCTTTTATCCTAAATTACATCATATCACATATGATTTTGAACAAAATAAAAGTATTTGAAAACTGACATCCAACAAATATCTTACTGCAACTATGACAGTATTAATCCTGTGGAAAGAGCAGTCATTAAGAGAACAATGAGGTGCCATGGAAATCCAAGCTGTTCTCCAAATTATTATATAGTTGCATTAAGAATGAAAAATTGCAAAAAGTAAANTGTTAAACATCTCTTCAAGAGACCATTACATATATATTATATATATATATATATGATAAAGCCTTGATCTTGCAAAGAATTTTGTTCAGCTTTGTAAAAACATAAAACATGCAAGAGAGAAACAATCAGAAGATTTATTCTCTAGTGGGAGAGCTTCTGAGAAAGGGCTGAATGATGACTTTCATTTTCCCCATATTCGCTGCCAGTCATTTCACCACCTCCCACACCATATTTCACATGACACCTTGTCTATAAATAATGGACTGCTGTTGTGATATCTCCTAATGTTGTCCTCAAAGATGCAAAACCGTGCCAAGATTTAAATATTTTCATTTCCTGGAAGTGATTAACATAAGTCAGCTGATTTACTTCCATCTGTCAGATGGCAAATGATTAACCCACAGTGCTGAAGCCAATAATTTGTGGTGGTTCACTGTCAGGAAAGACAAACAAGTCTCCTAATCGGAAAATGACAGCTCTGGCACTCATTTGAGCTAAACTTTTCTTTGCATTGCCTCTTGAGTCACTTTGCTCGATCTATAGCTGGCCATTAAAGAACCACGAAAGCTCTCTCTGCAGGTACATGAAGTCAGATCTTTGCCTGTGGCAGACTTAATTAAGGTAACAGCTGGATATTCAATCTTCACATAAAAAGAGCAAAATGCAAGTGATTTTAATGCTTCTCAAAGCATCATGAAAGGAAAACTTTGCATGAGTACAGAATGATCTTGTCATGATGGTAGTGTCATATAAATAGTAAAAAAGAAAATTTAAATATTGAGTGGGCAGACTCATTTATGTCAGACATCAACTCAATATGGTTAGACTGTATGGGCAAATGGCTTCATTTCAAAATTAAACATCTGCAGGCCTGAAGTGTTAGGATGTGATTCTGAATTCGAATAAGCTAAATATTTTTGTAATGTAATTTTGTTCTAGAAAATATTTATTTATGGAGATTTTTCTCTGCAAACAGAAAAAAAATTCAACTTGTAACAGACCCACTCTGTATGCATGGTGTATATCCTACTTTTTTTTTTACTGTAATACATTCAGAAGACTGTGTGTGCAATCAGGTTATATTCCTTGAAGTGGAAGAAGCAGAAAGGTTTAGGCAATTTCTGTTTGTATTGTACTTATTAGTTTTTGTACAATCACTGATTATTTTTGTTTTCTGTTCTAGTGGCTTTAAATAAGTGGTACTTGGAGCTTATATATGATTGTCCACTCTATGGGGATTGGGCTTGCAATAATGTCTCATAAACCTTTTCCCTAAATAATCAGGTTCCATTTCTGAAGTTATAGGGTAGTTGTTTATTTTCACTTGCTATAAAAAGACTTTGGAATAATCTTATGTTTCCACTGGCTTTAAGCCTTCTTTTCATTCTCAGCCAAAACAGAAGACTGGAATAGGGAACAGAAAACTTTGTACTTACATTTCATTTACATAGTTCCTTTTTAGTTGTACCTGAAATACTATATTGAATTTTGGTGAGATTGATATCAATATTTTCTTTTACAAATTTCAGGAAGTCAGAAAGAGGTAAAAGAGGTTTTCATGAAGTTATAAAAAGACAAATTGCTTCACTTATTTATCTACTTAAACATAGCACCAAAGGTAGAAGAGCAACTACTAAATTCTTGACAGTAGTGTGAGTTGTCAGTTTAGGGATGATTCATGCTGAATCAGTCATAAATTCCTGTAAGGAGTTATCTTTCAGAGCTGACAGTCCCAGTAGGCTAAAAAATAACGACACCTTTAAAAAATCCAAATATTTAAAAAGCAATAAATGTGGGTTATTTGTGTTACAAAGCTGTGTCTCTGATGTAACTACAGTGAAGTTATTAAAGCTTCAGCAAAGATAAAGCTGTCTTAATCTCTGTCATTCCTAAGCATACATTTTTCAAATCCATGTCATCAGGTTTTCTTCAGTCTTTACTTTGGTTTTACATGTTGTAATCTTTTATTGCATCCCACTCAATGCCATAAAGGGACATTTTTTCATCCTTATTTAACTTGCTTGTTCAGGATTCTCACAGCAGCTCTTCAACTTGCAGGAAAACAGTGGGAGGTCCAGTTGTGAAAAAATATACATGTGGAAGTGTGGAAGTATGGGGAACAAGTAAATGAAGAGTGTGTAGGTTCTACAGGTAGACATCAGTAAAATAAGTGTACAGGTGCTATAAGGGATATTATTTAAGTTAATGAGCAAAAAAAACCACTTAAAAAAAAGGAAGCAATGAAATACTTCAAAGAAAATTCTGTTTTCAGTTGTACAGCTTGGCAGAACCAATATTCTGACTTCCTCAGAAAACAGAATCACACAATATTCTGAGTTGGAAGGGACCCCCAAATCACCAAGTCCAACACTTAAGTGAATGGCCTGTATCAGGATGTCATGGTTTGACTCCGGCTAAATGCCGAGAGCCCACACACAGATCCAGAATTTCTCAGAGAATGAAAAAAACTTTGACTTTTGTGGTAAGGATTACAAGCAACTGTTTATTAACTATTTCACAAGCAAAATAGGCTCTAACTTAGAATATTAAGTATTAACTGCTTCTAAATATTAAGTATTCACTACTACTACTAGTACTAAAATCAGAGCTTAAGAGTTTAAGAGTGAGAAGGTTGATAGATGTTGCAGACACCTTCTCCCCCCACCCCTCCCTCTTTCAAAGATCTTCCTCCTTCCCCCAGCAGCATGGGAAGGCGGGAGTGGGGGGGGGTTACAGTCAGACTGTCTTTACTGCTGCTCAGAAGAAAGAGAGTCCCACCCCAGCTTTCCTCGTGGGGTCTTTTCTCCATGAAAATCTGTGGATTATACTGACAACAGCTTTTCAGATATTGTTGTCACGTAAGTCACTTTACCAT
>WEIV01031070.1:46435-64141 GCA_013390005.1 Calyptomena viridis
GCTTAAACTGCAGTGAGAAAGCTTTAAATTAGGTGCAAGGAATATAACAAGTTCCTTACAGTAATGATTGTAAGGCATTGGTCAAGTAAGGTTTTTAAGATTAAACCATAATGCTTCTGATCATCAGTATTATAATAGGTACCTGCTTTAGAACAGGTTTATGATCTAGATTACTCTTGAAGTTTCTTGTAGCTGTGGTAGTTTAGCTACTCTTGAAATATAACAACAAAAACCAGCATCAAGAAGAATTTAGGTAACCTGGGTGATAACAAATGTCACCACTTGTAACATCACAGATAATTTTAAGTGGAAGGAACCTCTGGAGATCATCTAGTGTAACCTTCCATAAGATATATAGGAATTTAGATTAAGCTATCCAGGGCCCTGTCAAGCCAAGCCTGATATTTCCAGAGAGGGAGATTGTATCACATCTCTGGGCTACCCATCGTAATGTTTAATTGCTCTCATGGTGAAGACTTTTTTTCTTCTTATATGCAAATAGAATTTCCCCTGAATCAACTTGTGCTCATTTCTTCTTGTCCTNTTACTGTTTCTGGAGAAGTATTATAGCCTACAGTCAGTACTTCCAACCAGCTTTCACAGATTGTGGCAGAGAGCAAGCTTCTAAGAGATTCAACTATTCTTAATAATTAAATAAAAGTTTTCAAGTGTGGTAGTTTTATATTAAAAAAATAATGTCATGCTTTGATACACATTTATGTTATGTTCTATATTTGCTGTTATGAATACAAAAAACCCAAGAAAGCAGAGAAAGAAATCCTTAAAACTGATTACCATTCACAGATCAAATGCAGTATAGTAGAGCTGCCCTGAAGTACCTATAAGATTTCTCACAGCATGATTGTAGATCTAAACTGGTTTTACAATACTGTAGTCATAATTTCAATTGAATAACACGCATTTTATACCATTAACAGAGGAATATATATAAAATAGTGTTGGGGGCAGTATTCACTTATGTCATGGGTTTCATAAGAATTTAAAAAATGTAACAGTCAATGTTGATCATATCATGTAAAATACCCAAAACTAGTTGGTTGTTCCTGATATTTTTTACTGTAATATACCACTTATGTAGTTTAGAACTGAATATCTCTCATCTTGAATGTTATCATATGTTGTTGGTATATAAACTGATTCTACAAACTGGGTATGTTCAAGAATAATTCCTAGCCTTCAATATTGAGGACCCAGTGAACAAAGTGACTTGAAATATGTTTCCATAAATGGTTGTAATTGTTTTGAACTTCTTGAAGGCTATTTTAAACCATATTTAGGTATGACTAAGTAACTAAAATCTGTTTTATTACTGGAAAGCCAAACTTCTCTCCATTTGGCTTTAACTCTAACTGAACTGCCACAACCCTTGACATTTCAAATGCATTGAATATTTTATTATTCCATTTCTATGGATATGTTTTGTTGAGACATAAACCAAAGTAGCATATCCAGAAATAGAAGAGTTTTGTTTTATTTTAAAGTTGACTTGCCATGTCACACCTCATTTGTCATGCCATTCTGCATTTCATAAACAACCAAATACAATGATATGCTCTATAAAATATGTTATGTCTCCAAGACTCTATCCAGGTTGTTTCCATTTCTAATGGCAATACATGTACATGTCCTTGTTCATATTCAGCTGTTGGACTTTTGCTCATCATTTCTTTCTAGAAATTTCTATAGGTAAGGAGTGAATGGCAATTAATATTTGTGACATGCATTCTGTCTCTTGCAAAAATGTCTAGTAACTTGTAAGTCTAAACTCTTGGATTTTATTGTTTTGGTTTTTGGGGGGGGAGTGTTGCAATTTTTAGTGACCAAATTTTAGATATTTTTAAACCTATCATGATACTCAAAATGCCTATGCTATTTCTAAAAGTCCAGATACTTGTGTCACAAATACTTTATTCAAATTTGCCACTTATTTATTGTAATCTGGGCCACTTATATATGATACACAACTTCGGCAGGAAAAACATCATTCAACACACTGGTTAGTTTAAAAAATGTATCTTTGCAAACAAACAGATGATTTACAACACAAATTATTCTGTTCATGAAATCTCCTTTCAGTTGCATCAGAAATTAGTATAATGTCAGAGTTTGAGAACTGTCAGCTACTTAGTCATTATGCTGACAGTGCAGTCTTTATGCATATTTGGAGTCTGACAGAAGGAAAGATCTTATTGCTTTGAAAAAGAAAAAAGCACTTTCTTAGGTACCAAACAGACAAAACAAGTAAACAGTCTGAACCTAATTCAAAGTTCATTGATGTCAATGAATTTCTTTCCCTGGAGTTCTGTAACTTCTCAACAAAGTCCTAAGAGAATAGGGCGATAAATGTATTGGCATTAATGCTAATCTAACTTAAATACTATAGATTACATTATTGTCTGACATTCAAGCCATAATTACATAAATCTGCTCCATGTATTTGCTGTCAATTTTATAGATATTTCATTCACTTAGAAAACAAACAAACACACAGTGTTCTGTTTGCTTTAGTATGCAAGAGATTTGAGTGCTTAAGAAGTTTATTTACATTCGTTGTTGCCTGTAAAGATGCCATTTGTGTGCAAACTCAGTGAGATATAAGATAAAGCCAACTTCAGTTCTCAGACGATAAGAAAATATCATTCCTTAATCCATTTCATAGGCTAATTTAAAAAAAGAAATAAACCTGAGAAAGCAAGAAGGTGAAGATACTAAACTGAAAATTCCCAGAGGCAAAGTAATATATGGGCTTAGCAAAGCCATAGGGAAGATAATTCCAATCAGACAGTTATAATGAGATAAACCAGATAGGATCAAAATCAGTTTTAGCTTTAGGAAATTAAAAAAGAAAAAGGAAGGCATAAGAAGTATATAACTTAAACCCTTATCATGATAAAAACTAGAAATAGAGGTAACAACATTTGGAGGGTTAAGGAAAAGCAGTGTTGTCTGTAACATTATTTCAGAAGTCTATTTGATTCAAACTTTTTTTTTTACACTGTTTCTTTATTTAAAAGTACAATTAATCTAGAAAATACAGTTCTCAATCAGTCCTGATTATTAAGGGTTCAGTGTGTGTTTAGATTTGTCTGTTTCCTCTTGTGACCTGTCCGTATGATAATTCTGCTCTTGTGATTAAAAATATGGTTTCTTAAGGTGCAGGTGGAAAGCAAGGAGGAGAGATACTGTTTTCTTTTCCTCTGACTCAAACAGAAAATATAGACAAATAATAATTTATATGATATCTGAGAATTTTTTATTCATAAGAGGTGTTTACTATCGATGAGATATGGTGATTCTCATTATGCATCTTGCGGTGAACAACAGGTTGAAGATTATACCTAGCATCTCTCAGTATACCTTATTCAAGGCAAATTATAAATTTGTAAAAGGGCAATCCTTGTAACTGCAACTTGTTAGATTTTAGACCACTTTCCTGATTTCAAAACCTAACTCTGAAGTCAAGCATAAAGACATGTAATATGAAAATTCAGAAGAAATCTTCTTGATCCTAACACTTGTATTTACTCCCTAGCATTTTTGACTATGGAGGTGCAGTACAACAGTCTGGCTGAAGTTACAGCTTCAGAAATCCTTCAATCAAGCAAACACATCTAAAGAGGGGTCGATACAGCAGAGAGCTCCAATTTCTGCAAAACCATATCCCAATATCAATACTTCAGGTAATCCCACCACCTCTCCTTAGTGTATTAGGGCCATCTGAAGGCCGCAAGGTAGGCTGTGTGCAGGAGGCAGCTTTTCAACGTCTGAATACAAGGTTTAAGAGACTTAAAGGTCACAATTGCCTCAAACACTGTCAAGGCCACAGAAGGAACTTGCCCTAACATAAGCCACCGTAGTGGGAACTTGAGATAAGCATAGAAGAGAGGAATTTGTAACAGAAAGGTGCTAATTCTGGGGCTAGTGGAGCTGAAGTTTGGTTAGCACACCCTAGTTAATGCATCCAAACAAAAATTTCCATTGTGGCAGACTTTGGGAAAGAAGCAACTGCATATACATGCCATCCCAAGTTATGGAAACATCTGCAACAACCCCGTGGATACCTGCAACTTGGACTGCATAAAGGTGGCATCTCCAAAAGAATGACTCTTGGACCCCCACCACCAAAAGCCCAGAGTGAAAAAGGACCACAGGGCGTCACTGGATCCATGGAGTGGTAACTACCTTCTGCTTGATTGCTCTCTCCCTCTTCCCCCCTCTCTCCCTCTCTTTCTCTCTCTCTCTTCCTCCCCCCCTCCACCTCCCCACCCTCCCTTTCCTATTTCTTTCTATGTCTCTACCTCACATTTACTGTTAAATAAAATCCATACTATTGATTTTAGCATATGGTCCCATTTGTATCTTAATTAAGGCAGAAGTATCTTTCAATAACTGCATCTTAACACCATGGGCAACTTAAACATTTACTCTCTGCTTTTCCTGAAGAGAAGGGAGTGTGCTGATGGGATAGAAGTCTTTTTGTCCAGATTTGATCAGTTGTGTCCCACTGGACGTTGTGAACTTCCTAAAAGAAGTAGGGATTATGTAGTGAATATTTCTTTCTCCATTCTTTATGAGAACACGCATGTTGAATCCTACAATTCTACACTTGTAGAATTTTGTTCTTTTCCAATTGTAATGTGATTGCCATTTTGTTTTCTTGTTTGCTATTTACAAGGAAGGTTTTTTGCCTTTTTTTTGTTTCTGACTGTAAAGGAAGAGAACACAGTTATCCCCAAAATGTCAGGCAGTGGAAGAACTTAGGAAAAGTTTATTTTTCAAAGGCAAGAACACTAAACTTGATGGCGTGTGTACATGCTGGGCATGAAAGACTGCAAAACTTTTTCCTCTCCAATGCTTCTTTACAGCTTGATTCACCCCCCATCATGGGGGCTCCAAGGTAGTCTGTGAAAGTTATGTTTTCAGGAAGTAAACTGTTCTGAAAGGCTGGAGAGGGGAAGTAAATCCAAGGCCTAAGCCTCACAGCTACCAAAAGGTCTCTTGAACAAAAAGAGAAGTCCTTAAATTAGCCTATCTCCTCACCAACTCTTGAGCAAGGTCCACTCATTCCCCTACATTGGCTTTTGGAAGTATATGCAACTTGAGAAATCTTCTATGTGCGTTGTAGATTTAGGATTACTGTGTTTTAGTGGTTTTTTTGCAGGGTGCTGCCTAAGCAGATCTCCAACTTCCCAGAAACTGTCCTGGTAGATCTTGTAACAGAGAGCATTCCTCTTAAATTCAGTCATAAAATGCTTTTGCAGCATTTGTATTTAATTTCTGATCAAAAAGTTATGCAGTATATCACAGCTACCAACTTTGGTAATGGGTCATTTCTTTTAGTATTCCATTTATAACTTCAAAAGCTACAGCATGAACTTATCCTCTACTCTTGTAGTTCAGAAACCTTTGGGATTAACATTGCAAATTAAAAATTAAAATGGACCTTTTCCTCCCTTTTTCCCCTGGTTTAACTTCAAATAAAGAAGTGATATGTATGAAAGGTATATATGAAGGTGGGTTTATAAAATGAACTTCATTAAACTTCGCTCCAAATTTCTTGAGTTCAATATTAAAAAAGTATATGAATAAAATACACCGAGGGTAATAATAATTTATCTCTAGTTAAAGATTGATTCTAAACTCAGGTTTATTCTATATATTTTAGTGATTGCATTAAACTTCTGGGGAAAAAAAAGAAATATTAAGTTTGATAAGACAGAATCAGTATGACTCATGTCATAACACTAGATGTAAAAGTAGCAGAACAAAATTCAGGACCTAAGCATGAATATCATTACAAGTTAAATCTACAGCTTCTTTTCTGACATACATGGGTAGCTTCTGATATTGGTTGCTATCTTCAGGTCTTGGATTAATCTGCATAGGAACAGATGTGAGACTTGAAAATGCAAAACTACAGTGATTACAACTTCATCTCAACTAGCAGTTACAGAATACCTGTGCCCTTTGGATAGGTAAACAGTGTTAAACTGCTGATCAGGGGAAGCAAGCATTGGTGACCCTCTCCAGCACAAATACATACAAGTAAATACTTGTTTCTACGCAAACAATATCTGCAACTTTAAGCTTAGGTCTGCAAGTTGCAAACAGTAAAGCTTTTGAGAAATTGAACTTAGCTGCCAAATTGATGGGAGAAGATAAGACCTTTGCTAGCTAGAATATTAGCATAAGGCTTCTCTTACTTTTTTAAAATGCCCCTCATTCCTAATCTGTCACAGTAGACTGGCCTATCTCATCAAAAACTTCTCTGATGTTTACAAAAACTGTGAAGTAATCTGCACTGCTAGAAGTACTGTGTCTGTCATTTCATATCCTCATATTGTCTCTTGATTTATGTTTAAATTGCAAATTGTCTGGGACATGGATCTTCTTTTAGTATTACTACATACAGTGTCTAATACAAAGGGGTCTGTGAAACCTCTTAGCAGTACTGGAAATGTATCTCAAATGTAGGTATATGGAAAAAGTGGTTGAAAAAGAACATTTATGTATAGTATAACCTTCTCAAGTATTTTCAGAAGAACTAAATATACGCTATTTATGTCATTAAACAGAGATTAGAGTTGCTACATATTTATCTCTAACTAGGAAAATTACTCTAATTGATGCAATCTTAGCTCAGAGCTTGAACATAATATATATGAAAATCACAGAATTCAACTTCTCTTATGTTTGTGACAGCATAAGAAAAATGATACATTGAGACTAGCTTCTTCTTCAGTCTCAAAAGTTTAAAAAGTATAAGGATACTAGAATGAGAGTTGTAGTGCATAATGATCTCTGTAGACTTAGAAATCTATGCCATCCTTAGTGAAGAGGAAAAAAAGGCATAATTCATGTGTGAAAAGACAATTGATGTTAAATCGTCTTTTTTTTTCATAATATGGGCATAGAAGATTAAATTTATTAAAAAGCCTGTCTCAACTCTTCCTTACATGAATAGTGCAACTGATTTTGGTTTATAATAGTAAAATATGATAATATTTTGGAGACCGTTAGAGGCCAAATTCCTGCAACCATTTTGCGAGAATGTAGCATGACTCTTCCATATGTAGTAAACATTTCCACTAATAGAAGAAAAAATACTTCTTTTGTTCCAATTAATAAATCAAAATTATCTGTTTAGTTGTAGGCAAAGCCATCTAGTGAAAAACTTGTCCTGTTGCTAAAAATATTATATATTTGCTAAAATCTGTCAATATCACAGAATCACAAAATTTTTAGATTTGGAAGGGACCTGTGAAGATCATCTAGTCCAACCTCTCTGCCTAGGCAGGGTCGTCTAGAGCAGGTGACACAGGAACACACCCAGGTGGGGTTTGAATGTCTCCAGAGAGGGTGAGTCCACAACCTTCCTGGACAGACTGTTCCAGTGCTCTGCCACCCTAAATGCAAAAAGTTGTTCCTCGTTATGAGGTGAAACTTTTTGTGTTTTAGGTTATGGCCATTGTGCCTCATCCTGTTGCTTGGCACCACTGAAAAGTCTGGCACCATCCTCTTGGCACCCACCTTTGAGATATTTATATGCATTAAGGAGGTCTCTTCTCACTCTTCTCTAGACTAAACAGGCCCAGCTCCTGCAGTCTCTCCTCATAAGACAGATGCTCCAGAGTGCATGTGTGTTATTAATATATAAGATAAAGACCTGAGCTATTTCACAGAATGGTTGGGGTTGGAACGGTCTTTTGGAGATCATGTTGTTCAAACCCCCAATAAAGCAGTTTCGGGACAAGATCAGGTCTAGGCAGAATTTTGAATATTTACAGAGAAGAATACTAAAAACCTCCTTGGAGAGTCTGTCACCCACGAAGTAAAAATGTTTCTTCTCATAGTTAGATGGAACTTCTCATCTTTCATTTTTTGGCCTGTTGTGCCATTTCCTGTCTGGGCATCACTGAAAAGAGCCTGGCTCCATTCTCTTGCAACCTGCCCTTAAGGTATTTGTATACATTGATAAGCTCCCCTCTCATTCTTCTTTTCTCTAGGCTAAACCACTTACTCAACCTTTCCTCATAAGAGAAATGCTCAAGTCCCCTAATCCTCTTTGTCACCCCTCCACTGGACCTGCGCCAGGAGCACCGTGTCCCTTGTACTGAGGAGCCCAGAACTGGACACAGCACTCCAGATGTGGCTCCACCAGGGCTGAGTAGAGGGGCAGAATCACTTCCCTCAACCTGCTGGCATCGTTCTTCCTAATGCACCCCAGGATGCCATTGGCTTTCTTGGCGACAAGGACACACTGCTGGCCCATGGACATCAGGACCCACAGGTCCTTCTCAGCAGAGCTGCTTTCCAGCAGGCCAAAATTAATTCTGCTGAAGTCTAAGGTTAAGTCCATAGCTGAGTCTTGTGAAGGAATGAATTGTTTAAGAGCTAAGTATACCAGGATAAAATGAATAAAGCATCAATTTATAAGCGGAATCAGAAAAGAAGGAAATAATTTTTGCAGAGTGTGCTTTACTATAACATCTGACATCTACCACTTCTAGCAAAGGATAAAAGGAATATGGGGAAGAAAACATGAATATAATTCCCAGTGTTAAAGGCTGTATGTAAAACAGTAACAGTGAATGCAGGGGAAAAAAACCAAAACAAAACGAACCACCACCACCAAACTTTGTTTTAGAAAAATACAGCTGGCATTTTACAGATCTGATTTTTCACCCTTTGTGCACAAATCTGTCAACAGTGTGAGAAACACTTTTGGCAAAATCATACTGAAAGCTTCACTATCAGTATGAAATATCTGAAAAGAAATGGCAATATGCATTAGTGGAGAAAAAGTAATTTCAGCAGAATTTTAGGAAGGCAAAATTGAAAGCCTTTGGAGAAGATAATAATACTTACATAATATTGCCTTTATAATGTAAATTACCTGATGTGAATGCGTATTTTGTCATTTGGGACTGTTTTTAAGGTATAGAAATGCTATTTCAGCACAGGCTATCTGAGATGAGCAACTTCCTGTTCAGTTTAGATTTTTAGTTTGTGGTAGCTACCCTGACTGGGGACATACAAAAGAATGTTAGGCAGAAATTTTTGAGATAACTCGCAGAAAATACTGTCACTGAAAACACCATTGTTGGAAAGTTCAATATACCTAAAATTACAAAGTCACACAAATATAGTTTCTTTCAAAATATTCTTTTTCACTAGTTCCAGATATATCCATTCTTGCAGCGTGAAAACACCCTGCATTCTTAAAATCCATTCCAAAATGATTAACAAAAATAGTATCTTTCATAAATATGATAGACTATGTTTTGATTAAAAAATTATGCTCCCCTGCTAAAAGGACTGCTAACCATGTTCATACATTGTATGTGCTTATTTATAATTCTGCAGTACAGTTACAACTTCTGTACATGGAAAAACTTAGTGTTGTTTTGTGATATTTTCTAAAGGATTTCTGGACTTTGATAATACTCTTTGTATTTTCCTTCCTTTCCTCCAAGCTATCTACTTTTGAGAAGATGATCAGTGTTTTGTAATGTAGAATCACTAGGAAAGTTCAGTGTTTGAAGAAGTCCTTTTGTCCAAAATCAAACCCAACAGATAAAATATTCACAAAATAGAAACAGTAATAAAAGATTCAATTAAGATATGTCAAAAGGTCAGCACAAGTAAGTTAATTTTTTACAAGGTTGCTGCACATTTTATTGATGAAAAAATATCTAATAATCCTATTTAATAAAATCATTAACATAATTTTTTTTTCACGTAAATGTTTAACCTGAAAGTGAAGTCAAAATTCAGTGGAGTTAAAAAGATAAAAAAAAATATTTCTCTTAGATCTTGAAACACTGAAAAATATGCAATCTTTCTACCAAATAATTTATTCTCTGTAGCACTGTCTATTTGATGAAAAGATTATAATTTTGATCATCTTTTAGTTATCTCTTGTTGTAGCCTTCTTCAGTAAACAAGCAGTGGAAACAGATGTTGCTAGCAGACGCAGTGGTTTGCACAGCAGTTTTTGGACTCTATTTCCAGATCTTTTGGGAACTTCTGGGAGCCTCAGGGTGTGTGCTGGTGCTGCTGATGTGTACTAGTGTAGCTGCTGATGCTGCTACATATCTCCTGGAGGCTTTTTCTTCAGTTAACAAAGCCACAGTTCCTAGCATATCCATCAGATATTGCTGGTCAAAGATACTCTAATCTGTCTTCAGCTGACTTCTGAAGAGGCAGTGACCACACCCATTTAGCCAGTACCAGGGAGAAACCTGTACTGCCTCCCAGCTTCGAGACCAACTCCCAGGTGTACTTTACAAATGCATTAGTTTGTGCAGGAGCATGCATGGAGAGCGGGCAGGAACTGCTGCTTTTGGCATATAAGTGGTGATGGACCACAGCAGAGTGCCATCGTTAGCACTTTCTAGAGCAGGGCATGGGAGGTCTGAGCCCAGAGTAGGTCTGGAGGGGACATGCAGCCACTGGGGCCTGTATGGGCAGAGGGAGAGCCTGTGAAAATAGAGGGAGTATCACAGGATCTATGAAGAGGCCAGTGAGGACAATAGTGTGGGGGAAGATTGTTACAACCTGCTGGGTCAGGGTGAAAGCGTGAAAAGTATTCTTTGAATGGCGCAAGAAAGTCTTGGGATCAGAGACGCTGATGCTCATGGAAGACTCAGGCTTCCCTGGTATCTGCTAAAGGGCCATAATAACGGGATGCGAGAAGTTAAGGAGATTTGCGAAGGGTGACAAGGATAACTTTGTGTTACAGATACTGGTTGGCACAATCAGGGATGACACATGGATCTACTATTCACTGGGAAAGACGTGCCTATTGGGGATGTGGCACTTAATGACAGCCTGGGCTGTAGCAACCAGGAAATAGCAGATCTGAAGATGCTGAGGGAAAAGAGAGAGTCACAAAGTCCAGACTCTTGGTAACAGGCAAGCTGGTTGTTCACTGAACTGACAGGTGGAATCACTTAAGGAGCAGCTCTAAAGGGAAAAGGAGGTAAGGGAAGGTGTCATGGCTCTAAGGGTAGTATCCTACAGGCTCCAAAATGGTCCATATTAGTTCAATGTCTTCCACAATGACAACGACAAGATGACCAAGAGATTGCAACATCTGACATATGAGGAGAGGCTTAGTAAGCTGGGACCGTTCAGTCTGGAGGAAGAAGGTCAGAGATATAAATGATGGAGGGCATATGTAAATACCTGATGGAGAAGTTATAGAAGGCACAGACACACTTTTTGCAGTGCTACCCAGTAACAGGACAAAAGACCATAAATTAAAATACAGGAAATTATATTCAAATATAAGAAAAATATCTTTTTTAATGTTGAGGGTGGTCAGACATTGGAACAGGCTGTCCAAAAGATTTGGACAATGAAGAATTTGAATATTCATCCTTGGACATGTTTAAAGTCCAATTGGACATGAGTCCCAGACAAACTTCTCTAGCTGATCATGCTTTGAACAGGCAGGTTGGAGTGTATGATTTCCAGAGGTGTCTTCCAGACTTAGTGATTTTGTGACCTAGAGAGGTATGTTCCAGATGGATATAAGGAAATATTTTTTCTCCCTGAGAAAAATCAGCAGTGAAGAAGGTTGTATGAAAAGTTTGTGCAATCTCTATTTCTTAACACGCTTAATATCAGAATTGTTAAAGCCCCGAGAAATAAGCCTGATCTGATCTCACAGCTCAAGTCCTTTGTTTAGAAGTTTGTTCTGGGGGCCTTTTGAAGTCACTTTCAACCTGAATTATCCTGTGAACTATCCAGTTACTAAACATCATCAAGTGAATGGCCTGTTGAAAGACAGGAAGATCGAAATTTGGTGCCTCCATATGGCCAAAGACTTCAGCAGGCTCCGCATCAGAACTGTTTTCTTTTCTGGGCTGTGAGACAGATTTTTCATCTGTCTCTTTTCTTATATGACTTTAGTTTAGCTACCTGCAAAATTTAGATATTTTAGTACTCATTTCCTTTTTTTCTGCTACTAGTATTTTGTCCATTGAACACAGTAGAGGTTTTTAGAACAGAGAACTTTTTATAAGAATAAAAACACAACTTCTCATTGGCTACATGCAGAGGCCAGATATCTGAAACTGTTGTTCAACACTGCACTAAATCTACCTCTAAGCCTCAGAGTTCTGAGTTAAAAAAATCTGAGACCACATGCTCTCATTGCTGATTCCACATAAAAAGGTCCATCTGCTTTAAGTATGTTTAAAATATTCATGCATTTCTTTTCCATTAACAGGATCTTTCTGGTACCTTCAGTCTTCTTGCAGCACCACGAGAGCACCATATAAACTCTTTATTTCATCTTCAGGTTGTCCAACACGAATAGCACAAATGCTGTCAAACCATCAAAAAAAATTTTGTAGTGAAGATCTAGCAGCAGTAATCATGGGACCAGGACCTGATTATACATCAATAAAGAAGGATAAGCAGATTTTTAGTTAGTTAGTTAGTTAGTTAGTTAGTTAGTTAGTTAGATACAGTGTTCTATAGAAATTTTGAAAGAGAAGATACTGTGTAGATTTCTGTCATAGCAGTAACATATGACACTATCATGTAAAGAATAGTCAGAGATAATCTTAGTAAGTAGTCCTTTTTTTATACTTATATAGGGAAATGAAAAATTATATAGTGTCTGAAAAGCAGGAAGTGATTTGTACCTTTTTGTACCAGAAACTTAACCTAGAATTTCCTGTCTGTTTCACTATATTCATCTAGGAATTAAACTGGTCAGCCTTGAACTCAGATTAATGTTTTATTGTTTCTCTTTTAGAAGTTTTTTAGGAAAATTCTCCTATAATTTTAGATGTAAAACTGCTAGTAATACAATGAACACATTTACAGCTTAAGGCTTTCTTCTTTACTTCACTCATATGGGAATTTTAAATTTTTTCTTCATGTAAGAGATTGAGTTGAGAATTTTGTTTTGTCCTCTCTTAGGTCTTGTCCATCACCAGTTTCTATGGAGATTTTTATTTTCAAATCATCTTTTTCTTGCAGCCACAAGTAACGCAGCAGAGAACAGTACTGAAACTTGCTTGGTTGTTGTTTTTTTTTTTCAATTAGAGATTCAGCACTAATAAATTAATGCTGACATCATATACTTACACCAACAGACTGACATTTCTGACTGTCACACAATCCAGGCAGATGGAAATTTATTCTACTTTGACATTCCTAAGGTTGCTGTTAAGGCTGGAAATTTGATAATCTATTGCTTTTTGAAAGGGAATGGAAAAGCTTGTAATATTTAGATTATTGAAGAAGTTTACCACAAAAGTGTAGGGAAGAATACATGGAATTTTTTTCTTGAAGTTGTTTCCATCATTCTAGGGTTTGAATTTGTGTAAGCTTGAGACTGCCTTCACCAAGATAAATGTTTCTAATTGGTTCTAAATTTTAGGTACTTGAATTACAGTGTGCCTCTTTCAGTAGTCGTCTCTTATGATGATCTCTTTCCAGTTAAATGCTACAACTATGACCCTGCATCATCCATTCCATGATAAAGGGAATGGATAATAGGGTTAGTCATAAGGCAGTAAAGAAGAGATGCATCAAGCAGCAACCAGATGCCCCATGGCTGACCCAGAAATTCAGTTTCCTACCCCTGCCAAGTCCTTTTGTGAAGGGAAAAAAGGAGACAAAATATCCACACAGAAATGCAATGACAGTTTGTATGTTCAGCACATGCAGAGTTGGAAAGATTCTTTTCAGCTGTCAGTGCACTTGTTGAAAACTGTATTTGTAACAATTAATAAGACAATTCAAATATTCAGTTTTGCAGCAGTAACAGGAAAAAACAAACAAACATAGGAATGAGAAAGCTGAAAAAATATTTATGTTTTAAAATGCCAAGCTGGAGTATTTGATGACACATTGAAGTAACATAGAATGCCAGGATTTTTTGGAGTAAAATGGGTATTAAAAAATTCTGAGGAAGATATTAAAGCATTTAATAGCAATAAAGAGAATTTAAGTGAGAAAAAGAATGGCAGTCATTGTTTTGCTAAGCAATCTCTGTTTTACTTGAAGATTGCAAAGAAACATTCATGCTTGCTAACCAGGTCAGGCATACTTTTTACCCCAGCATTGTTAGATGAGATACTGAAAAACAAAGGCTACGCATTGGATTCAAGTGTATAAAGAACTCTTATTTGTTTGGCTTTTAAGATAGTTTAAGACTCGCTTTGAAGTTGGCTAACTGTTTAATCTGCTGCTTTACTCTTTTCTTACCTACTTTGATACCTAACTTCACTCCTATACTGAGTTTCTTCTGTTATGTAAATCATGTTGGTTTTCCCCGGTGGTGTACCAGTGTTACCCTACTGCCAGCATCAACTGGCATGACTTGTAGGCAAGCCCTGATGTAAAGCTAGCTCAGACTAGATGGAAACACCAGTGATGAATGACAAAAAGCAAGACTGCACAGAACAGCTATATTTTTACTTTTAAGAGCAGCCTTGGTAAGCTTTTTTTAAAAACAACCTTTTTATTTTTAATAGCAACTTTTGCAGCTACGTATTTGTTTTTTCTAAATTTCTCACAATCTTTTATTTTCAACATTTTAGCCAAATTGTTATGAGAGTCACAATGTGAATTTTCTGTTCTATGTTTAATGTTCTGGAATATAAGACCCTCTTTGTGGAAAGAGTTTTCAGAAGAGTGTTGAGCATTTTTTTAACATGAACAAAAATGTATACTTTGCACCCACCTTTGTTGCTAAGAGTTTAAATTAAGTTGAGGTCTTACTGTGCTGTGTTTTTTGAATACTGAAGTGACAAAAAATTAACATCTTTTCCCATAAGGTAATTCTATGATAATTTTAAATAATTCTGAATTCTTGGATTTGACTAATGTAACTAGCACCTTAAGACAAATTTAATATAAACTTTCAGTTACACAAAATTGTATGACCACTCACATGTGCTCAAGGAAATGAATTTTTACTTCATTTTTCAATACTATTAAAGCATCAGACAAAAGCAGCAGAAGCTGTGTGCATTTTTGCCTCCATCACATATTCTGCAATCCACTCTTACATAATAATGATTTACACTGGCTTTGTAGAAGCAGAAAGAAGACTTAAATATAGGTAAAGTAACAGCTATTGGCAAAGCACATTAGTGTGTATGTGTAATATTTGATATAAATTATTCATGCAAAGTTAATCTTTGTTTTCAGAGTAATTTCAAATGCACATTATAATTGCCTTGGGAATTTGATTAAAGTCAGCAATTGAATAGTATACTATAGAAAAAAATAATGTAATTATAGAACAATCCATTAAATTTCACCAATATTTCTGACTATGCCAATGCTATTTTTTTCAGAATAGAAGTATAACACAACATATTATCTGCTGAAGAGAAAACTACAAATGTAGAGTCTGAGGTAAGTCTCCTGACAATAATGCCAAACAGGAAAAATGGATCCTCTCCAAGAAATGTTACGGAAGTTACTAAGCTGTATATCAGATGTTAGTTAAAATACTCAGTGCTCACTGTCAAAAGAAAAAAAAAATTAGTAAGGACAGCAGTATTTCTATTTATTTAGTAAGCAAACAAAAGGAACAAATAAGGTATGCATGAAGTTGTGCAGAGACATCTGGATTGTATTTGGATAGGTAACTGAATAGAGATTTCAAGTATAAGCAAATATTCTTTTTTATTACTCATTAGATTGAAGGAGAAATGGCCAAATTATTTACTAAAACAACCCATATGACACTTTCATCCCCTTTTTTTCCTATAAGGACACTATATTTTAATTAAATTCTCTGTCAGTTGAAGTAACAAGAATATAGTGAACAAATACCATCATACGAATAGAAAAAAACTTCGATTTTAAGTGATTGCACTACTTTTTTCTGATTAGAAAAGTATTGTATGCTAAAAATAAAAAAATTATGTGACATAATAATGACTGAGGAGGAGGGCTCAATACATTACTTTTGTTTGATCTTAAGACAGTGTGAAATACATTGTGTTGTGAGTAGTATTTAACTTAAAATGTCAGTGTTTCTACTTTGGGTTATTAATCTCAAGTGAGATGTGATAATCAAGTAGGTGGTATTCCAAATGCTACCAAAATTAGGCAATTTAAGCAAATTTTTTTTACTTCAACAGGAGATAGATTAAAAAGATGCATCTGGTCAGTTTCTGGGTTTTACTGGGAGTGTTCTTTAGAAGCACTGATTATTGCAAATGTAGTTCATGTAGGCCAAGGTCAATAATTTGCCACAGGGGTGTATTTAACATAATCTTTCCCGTCTTGCTCTCGACGAAAAAGAGTATTTTATTCAGTCATATGCATAACTTCTAGATTAGAAGATGCTGTTTTTCCCTCTTCTCAGACAGAAATAAGAAATATCAGTTTAGAAATAAAATCCACTTTATCTCAGCTCTTTCAAGAACTGGTATTATTTCACAGAAATGGTTCACTCAAACTTTTGAGGGCCTATTGATAGTCTAACGAACCAATTGCATTGAAGTATCATACACTTTACATTTTGATTTATGTGCTGAATCTGCCTGCAAGAAGGTCCCAAATGTACCAAGCTGTTTGATGTACTGCCATCAACTGATAAGTACAGAGGTGTAGTGCCATTGGAAGCTGTACAAAAGGACAAAGAAGTTGATGCTTAGTTAAGATTTTTGAGTGAGCTTCTATATGGTTTCAATTTTTTTGTTAACTAGAAGTCTGGATAATATGAACCCAATGTGTCTGGCCATAAACTGGAATTAACTGAGTTCTCTGCTAGCAAACTGCTCTGCTACAGATCACTTAGTCTTTCTGTGTCCCTTGTGTTTGTTTACTATTTTCTACTATAGATTTTGTTTGCTTGCACAGTTCCAAAGACAATAGGATTTTAATCTTCAAAGGGCTTCTCATACGTCACTGTAAAGAGCATACAGTGATTGACTGTTAAAACATTAATCTGCCTTGCAGTGATATCCTAGGAATCCACTGACCCGATACCAAGTGTAAAGTTGTCTGCCTCACATTGAAGTATTCTACCTGGAATATTATTTTCATGGCTAAGTATGAATTTAAAAGGCTGGCACAAAATTATTCTGCTTGATCATGGTATAATATTACACATGATTTCCTGAATTAGATAGCTTTTGCCTTTTAGCAAGTGAATATTATAGTTAATTTTAAGAAACTCAAACTATAAATTTCTGGTGCTATCTTCTGTCAGTGAGCAAAGACAGAAAAGCAAAAATAAAATAACTGTGTTTTAAGTTGTTTATTAACAGCTGTATATGGAAAACTTCCTTTCTTGCAAAATGCTTGAAGAATCTATAAATTGCCAAGAAATAAAATAGTGTTCTCATTTACATCCACTGTTAACGCATGCATTTGCTAGTTTAGGGAGGGAAAGAGCTAAGTTCTACCTAAAATATTGCTAGTTTTTATTTATCCATTAAGTGCAATATGGAGAAGAGAGCAAAGAAACAATGACACACAATTATTTTAATCACCAGAGTATTCTCTCTCCTGCTTGAATGTACCTAAAGTGCCTTTTCTCTTCTAAAAGTCCAATTTCAATTTACAAACTTCCTTTAACGGTTGCATAATATGGATTGAAATCTTTTGGTGAACACCTAATGGTGAACACATATTTGTCGAAGTCCAGGATATCGAGACTACACCTCAGATCGCCCTGGAGGGTCTGGGACCCTT
>WEIV01031070.1:66775-80534 GCA_013390005.1 Calyptomena viridis
CCCCCCACCGACTCCACCGACTCCGATACAAGCAGGAGAGAGGGACAGAGGGACTTTTATAACGTGATCCTTGGATATATTTCAGGTTGTTTTGGTTTTCTTTTTTTTTGTTTTCTTCTCTTTTCCGGTGGCAAGATTTTCATTTTCCTTTTATCATTGGCTTAGTTGTTCTAGTATAGTATATTTGTCAATAAATAATTTTTTTTCCCTTTTCCTTTTCACTTCCCTTTGAGGAATTGTTTGTTTTGATTTGGTGGGGGAGGGTGAAATTGAAATTTGTATCAAACTTACACAGTTTGAAACTGAATGCATTTTTATAGCCAATTCATTTGCTTCTATGTTTTCCATTGCATATAGAGTTAATTTGATCAGAACTGGATAGGTCTACTTTACGTTTCACTTGAGCAGTGCTTTTGTGTGAGCTCCAACTTGTGACAAGGGAGCCAGTTACTTTTCAATGAATTTTTTGTTGATCTGGGAAATTTGGGCAAATATACTGTACCATATCAATCCTGTTATATACTTTCTGATGTCTTCTGCTTTATATTTGGTTCTGAGAAAAGTCCTTCAAAAATTAAGAGTACAATTACTTGAATATGTACTACAAGATATTAGTGATACCAGTGAAACAATCGTAAACTCAGTATTACTTTCTCTGCTTTTGCCTTGCCCAGTCATCTTGGGTCTATCCCTTTAACCAGCTTTCAACTAAATGATCTGGAAAGAGAGCCAAGAAGAACGTGGAATGGATTACGAAGCTTAATAACGTTATGAAAGAATGGAGATGAGTGGCTATCCCTGTAAAATTGCAAAGTACTTTTTTGGTGACAAAAAGATTTGTCACAGCAAGATAAACTTAGATTTCTGACCCCAAATTATCAAGCTTTTTGTATCTCATAGACAGCGAGTGAAGATTGCTGATGTGCTCGCAGTTTCTGACATATCCAGCTCTGAATAGTATTTTTGGTGTTGCTTGCCTAGAGATAACACCCTAGGTGTTAAGAGAGGCTAAGATGCTCAGGACCATGGTTTGAATTCTTGCAATGAGTATAAATTACCTTTATGTTGTAAAAGACCATGAAAAAGGAAGGCGAGATATTCTTCAAGAAGTGCTTACTCAGATTCCACATTTGGCTCACTTACCAGAACTATCACCAAGTATATTTTATTTCAAGAGCACCTCTAGTTTCTTACAGAGGTATTTGGGTACATCTCAGCTTGGTAAGGCATCTTTGTCCTCAGCAGTATCCCTCTCTTTATGCTGGAGTTTGGGGTGCAAAGGAGCACCACTGGGTGTGGGAGAGCAGTGTCTGATCATACACTTCTTGCTGCTACTCCTGCTTTTTCAGGGGAGTAAGAGAAGCTTATGGAAGAGGAACCTGAATGAGAAGCTGTGAGATGTGTGACTGCCTCTGATTACTTCCTGCTCTCTGCTCTCCTTAGTGCCTGTATTTGAAAACCAGAACAGGGAAGTTTTTCTGGTTTTGGAAATACTAGGTTTGTTTTATGTGGTCTTCTGCTAACCTCAACTGCGTTTCTGTTATGTATGTAAAGCCAGCACAAACTTGAGAGCTGATAGTATGAAATGATCAGTGTAATTAAGTAAAACTTCTAAAATATTCTAAATACATCCACCACAAGTCATCTCTTTGCTATTCTTTGTTAGTAACAGAGGTACCACTTATTACTCAGATTGCAAGCAAAGTTAAATCTATGCTTTTAAACTTCTACTAGCCAGGACAGTTTTACATTCTCTGTTACTGTAGCTTCTTTTGTAACCGAGAGGGTTAAGCTACATGCCTTACTGATAATAGCACATAATCTTTTTTCAACTAGTTGACATTTAGGCAACAACTATATGCTAAATGAAGCTTTCCATGACAAATGTATTTCCAGTTGATTATGTCACTAGAAGGCGTAGTATTCATAACTTAGCATATTAAAAATTTTCATAGAGCTTTGTGTGTATTAAATTTTGACTGGTACACTTCAGAGTATCAGAATTTACACAAAAAGATATAAATATGAGTTGAGAGATGTGTCCATGAATGTTTACCAATTTTTGTTGTCTAAATCTTACTCTTTAATGACTTAAGGCCTTACTCTGGTGAAATATGCACATCACATGTCCATAATTTGAACACAGATATGGTAGGACATCATTGTATACATTACATAAATATTGTTTTTACAGAAATTATTCTTACTATCTGAAAACACCATTAGAATCTGACGGTTCAAGTTCAGTGAAGCAAAAGGAGGTTTTAGAGTCTATGTGGAACTTTTCCAATGGCTAAAGTTATAATTGTTCAACAGCACTCTGTTTAGAAATATTGCAAAACATGTCCAGTGAGCCTGACATTATTCAGTCTTTCAATCTTTTATTTGGAAACATCACTCAGATTAGTCAATCTTCTGTGCCAGAGTGTCTGGTGACATTTTTCAGAGGTTATTTTGGAACAAAGATATTTCCTCATTTCAAAGAAGCTAACCTCATCAGGAGAAAGTTAGTGAAGATTTATCTGTATGGTCTGGATTCCCAAATGTGTTGGAAGTCCTTGACTCAGTTCATGCCAATGGCATCTATTGGAGATAATGATAGAATTGTGGGAATAGATAAAGCATGAGGATGATGCATGCACTCCTGTCACAATGTTATGACAAATTTCTGATTTATATATGTTTCTTCAAATGATAATGCTTATAGTATTGTTTTGTTTTTTTTTCCTGGAACTCAGTTATCTTTTGAAACTGATCACAAATTTAGTTTGTTAAGAAGGTGGCAGAGAGATATTTTATGGATAAGGTCATGGAAAAATAAAAAGAAAATGTAGAGCCCTTATTTAATTGTGAATGATCTAAACAAAACACCAATGACATTTGTTTAGTATGGGTGACTCAAGCCTCATCTTTGGTATCTGATATCCTGGCACTGCTCCGTGGGCATCTGATCCTCAACTGCATACTCCCAAAATGACAACTTGAAATATCTTCATGAAGCTGAAAAAGTCCATCAGGTATGGCTTGATGCAGAGCATTTTAGTGATGCTGTTTTACTACAGCTGCATGCAGATCAGAGTGCAAGTGATTTGAAAGGGATTTGGGGTTTTTTTGTTATTATTCTGTCAGGAATCTACTTTCACAGCTCAAATTCTTCTGGCACTGTAGCACCCTAAGCACATGTAGGAGATCAAAGAGTATGTCTGAAAAGCATAATTTTTCCCTGTTAATGGATTCACACACATGGACATTTCCGCAGCTCTGAAAGACCAGAATCCCGGATTGTCACTTCAGAAACAAATTAGTAGCCACAGAATGCCTCCTGTTGTAGAATTGGAGTAAGCTAAAAGTGAATGAGTAGTGCATATAGGTTCCCACATACACAACAAAGAAGAAAGAGCTAATGAAAAAGGCATAAACAAGTCTCTATCACTCATTCCTTTATCCTGACAGTATATCAGAGCCTGCAAAATATCAACATTTTTGCTTACAGGCACGTATGGCAGGGAACATATTTTTCAGTTTTTTAAGTTATTTAATCATCACGATGAAATTCAGAATTAGAAAAAAGAAGAAGATGGTAATGGCTGACCCCTAAAAAGCCATTGCTACAGTGTTTAAGCACATTGTTTGAATCATCAGCTCTAGACATTTAAACTGAGACACTTATAACTGGTTAATGTGCAGAATGATAACTAAACATCTGACCACCTGGTTGATTAGCATTTAGAAAGAAATTGTACAGTTGAGAAATAGAAACCAATTACAGACCTTAAGAAAGAATACGAAAGTCACATATCTTGTAAATATGAAACTGACTAACTTAATAAAAATCATTTTTGCCAGCTGTTTCCAGATTTGCTAAATCAAAGTAAATGGGTTTTAAAAGCCATCCAGCAGATGGAAGGAAAATGTTCACATTTCCTAAAGTGTTAATGAAATTTAGTTATAGCAAAATTGGAAGAAACAAAAATAGAAACACAGATTTCAATGGTTATGTGAAACCAGCAGCTGTCACAGTCAGGTACTGAAGTAGAAAAAAAAACAACCACCAAAAGAAAAGAATAAAAAAAAACCCAAAAACCCAAACCAGGACACTTCTCCTCTTTTCTTAAAAAAGGAATGTCAAAAGGGAAAAAAATGTGGAAAATGTTGATTTTTCTTTTTCAGATCTTGCTAATGACTGCCATTTTTTATTAGTCAGTGGTTATAATGCAGCACAACTAGCTCATAAATACAGTACTACCGAGACTGGTAATGGTTGAAATGATAGTCATAAATCCATTCAAATTGATACTTAGGGCATTGATAAAGAAGGTCAACAGCCCGAAACATTTTAAGTGTTAATTTCAAAAGTTTTAGCACAAAGAACTCTATTTTCCTACAGTGATCATCATGTAGTTCTTTCGACTTTTATGTACTTACCTCTGAGATTAATACAACGAGGCAAAGAAAAAGATATTTCTGAAGCATAGTAGCAGAATTTAAGTACTAGTGGAGCTGCTTATTAAAAGGCTAAACACTATTCCCAATAATATACATAGAAATAAATATCCTAAAGATAAAATTGTTTTATTGTGCTGGGCACAAAAAAAGTGGCATATGAAATACTTCTGTATTGGCATGGGAACGCAGTAAAGGGCTTCCACTTTGTTTTGCCTACCAAAAAAAAATAGCTGTAGCATTAAATTAATCTGAAATGAAGAACATACATCCCACAGGATAATAAGAACAGTTCAAGATAGTTATATGTAAACATTTTTTAATTAATGAAGAAGTAGAGACCTTTGATAATTTTATAATTTTGTCTTATTTGCTTTGTTTGATCAACAGATGTGCAACACATGGCAATGAATTTCTTGTCTCTGTTTTCTGGTCACCTGCTTTATGGGTCTTTTACCTTCCTTTCCAATTTTCTACTTCAAAATGGCCACCCTTAAGATTATGTTAGTCCTTTTGACTTCTGTGCACATACTTCTTACGATATCACCAAATCTACCCAGCTAGGAGCATTTACTGTCTCCCAAGAACATTATCTTACCTATATTTGGAGTGAAAAATGCAAGGATGAAATGCAAATAGATAGATAAAAAAGGGTCTATAAAAAAATGCAGATATCTAATTTAAATACACAGATATAGTAAATTCTCTGAGTTGGGATTGTTCCCACACAATTTGTAAGGTGCCATACGGGTGTTTGACTCAGAAGTAGAATTGATATTTGTTAAAAAAAAAAAAGGCATAGTGGTCTTTTCTTTTAATTTTTATTAAACTACTTTTTCACAAATTAAAAAACATTTCACAGAAAAATATTAATTATAAATAAAATTATAATTTGAATCTTTAAAATGTTTTTTTACTTGTTTCAATATTGATGAAATTTCCCATTTTAATGGAAAATATTGAATTTTACTTCTCTTTTAGTTCTGTGGTGTTCTAGTATAAATAAAATTGAGTCAAACTGCAGTCTGTCTACATTGTTATTTTACATATATGGACATAATTCTAATTTAAATGTTTAAAATTGCATCTTTTTCTTTGAAATCAGAGTGGAAGCAGCTTTTGAAACAGTGGAATTTTGTTTTGAATGAGAATTCTGGTTTCTGATTTCTTTTGTTAGTGTATTAATCTCTGATAGTTCAAGGAAAGATTACTTGAAGTATGTGTTGTGAAGTTTCAAAAAACATGTTATGCGGTGTCAAACTTGAGTATGAGGAAATGTTTTTAGGTGTAGCCTTCCCCTGGTCAGGGCTTGCCGAGGGGAGAGTGTGCCCCTGCACTCCCCGGGGGATGGCTGAGGGAAACGGACGACAAAGAAGGTGCTGGCGGCTCTCCATGGTTACATATGATATAAGTGTATTCACTCCAGAGGCAACAGGCCACCTGGAGGGTCCAAGCTTATGGGGGATAACCAGGGAAAGAGCCCTTCCCATTTCCGGCCCCTGGTTCTTATAGGGGCTCCAGCCAATGGGAAAGGAGGACAAGGGAAGGGGACAAAGCATCTGGGCTGAGGGGTAGGGGACATACCAAGTAACAGAACAATAATATACAGTGAGAAATACATGCTAATCACACATTACAACATTTAGGACAGTTTCTTAGAAAACAAAATTTATGTCAGTATTATCAAAAGCATACTGGACAGTATATTAATTTGAAATGTAAGCTCATTTTCCAGAAACTTAAACTCGGCTATCTGTCTCTCCAAAGATGTGCTGTGAACACCAGTATGTGCTTTTGGTATCTATTTCTTCCTTCTGCTGAAAAAGCCTTGTAAGACACTTGTTACATCACATAGAGACAAGCAGAGTAGCTGTTAAAAGCACACACACTTCTGCCACATGGAAAGTAATAATGTTGGCCACTCCAGTTCTATGGTGAGTACTGTGATCTGTTATCACTACTGTAAATAAACTTGTATCATTAAGGGGCCACTTAAACTTGCATCATTCTTTTTGTGTTAGTTTTGAAATGTCATGAGGCTTATTATTTAACTTTTTTAAATTTTATTTTAATTCACTAATGCTAAGAAAAAGCAGCAATGATTTAGTATATAGATATAAAATGGGGCTTAATTCCTCTGAATATTGTACAGTTTTCCCATAAGTTTATGGAGTTTGGAGAATTTCCCAGATAGGATTGCCAACTACAATATCCTTGTACCAAAAGAGGTCCTAAAGCATTTGAAAAAAAATGTTATTTTTCTTATGTATAAGTTGGTAGCCACAGTACTGAAAGACTTTAATATTTTAGAACAACTTGCAATCTCTACTCAGCCTGATATCCATACATGTTTTGAAAAAGAAGTAGGGCAGGAGTTGAAACAAATTTAGTGAAATCACTGATTCATGTTACCCAAGGAGAGTTTATCTTTATTACCAATTCACATTTGAATGAAACATTCTATGCTACTATTCCTATTTACCTTTCAATTCTACCTTACTGTTAAAGTGTCCACAATGGTAAGGTAATAAAGAGTATAATAGCTTGTCCAGTCTTCTTACTGTTCCAGTTATATTTGGAATACTTTTCTTTCAGAAACTTTACTTGCAGAAATTGTTGGATTATCTTCAGCCTTAAGATGGGGTTGTGTAAAAATTTTGATGTTAACAGCCCTTTAACATCCTCTGCCTCACCTCCTCTCCCCAACATCTCCCTGCTTTCTTAAGTAACATTTTTTTAAAACACATTCATAGTTCCCCTTCAGCTATGCTAGAATTAGATTAGAACAAGTGTTAATCTAGTTCTGGTGCAAATTAATAATAAAGTTAAGGAGCTCCTGAGTCTTGCACTACACATTGGTATTGTGAAGATATAATGCAAACATTAGCTTTCAAGAACATTTCTTTGGTAATAAAGGCTTCAGAGTATTTTATTCATTCCAAACTAGATCCAGGGAAGTTAATGAAATCAGTTCACTCTGATGCATTTAGTGCCGTATAATGACAGGTATGTACTATGAACATAATGTATGAGACTCTGGGGCAAGATTACTGCATTTGTGACTCTCATGAAGCAATTTCATGTCAAGTGCTTGTCAGTCAGCCGGGAAAGAGCTTTCCTTCACAGAAGGCTTCACAGAGCTGGACACTGCCTGTGGGAAAGAATTCAGCAATATGTTGATTACAGCATTTTGCAGCTATTTATGTACTTCAATTTAATCAAACCAAAAAATTATCATGTAAAGATTTAGGTCTCTGTGGAGCAACGCGGAGTGAAACAAACTCACTTATAAATGTGCATAAGGTACTTCGTAATAAAATCTGTAATATATTTCCATATCAGGAGAGGATGAATAAAGCGTGTATGGGTATGTGCTGGGTAGAATGGGAAATATTGTATCTAATGCTGCTGCATTAAGTAGTACTATATCCAGACTCATTCTGAATGGAACTGGGAGTATGTACTTGTGAAGTCACTATGTTATTATTTTACCAGTGTCTCTTTTTCTCTTAAAAAACCAAAATCACAAAAAAGTCCTGAGAGGCTGGCTATTCATCCTGGCCAGACACAAACTACTTATTACTTTCTTCTTCCAGTCTTTTAGGTCAGCTGCAAAATCATAACTTCCATTATTCACATACTCCTTATGGCTACACATACTTAAAGCATTCTTAGGAGAAGGGCTGCAAAGCTGTATTTACTGTGCCTTTAAAGTTGAATGATCTCAAAAATTGAATCAATGGAGGCATGTATTGCAGTCTAGTACTGCCTCTGTTGATGTATAATGCCCTACCTTAAAAATTCTGTGCTTAGGGATATACATGTGCTTCGGTTTGTATAATTCTTCCAGAAAATTCTACAAATTTTTTTCCCACTATTACAGGGACCCCGTACTCTTCAGCTGATGGCAGTGAATGCCTTTCAGGTAGAGCCTCTTAGCAGGAGATCAAGATAAATTAAAACCAGCTCCTAAGTTCCTCAAAGGAAATAAAAAGAATAAAATCTCTTAAAAAGAGCAAACAGGTCCATTCTTTGGCTGTATGTAGTCATGAAACAGACAGGTTGACTTGACTACAGTACCAAAGCTGACGTTAAGAACAATGATGTGAATGAGGAATGAAATATTTCCAAGACAAAGCAAGTCTAAACCAGAATGTCTTTCAAAATTAAAGGAAATGCTGGGAAAAAAAATATTCATGCGACTTTCCAGGAGGAATTATGCTCCTTCTGTTCCAAAGAAAATCCATGCTGTGGCTTTCTTTGCTGGTCTTCAGAAATGTGTCACTAGCAGGTCTTCAGCTGATCAGAAATTATTTGTTCATTACAAAATAATCTTTGAGTCTCTGTTCATGTAGATGCTGGTTTTGAAATACATTAAATGTCTTTGTTCCTTCTGATGTGTTCCATTTGTAGAAGTTGACTTTTGCCCAATTATTAGAAGATTCTTTGTCTCACTTGGTGTTTAGCAACATAATCTTAATCACTGTGCATGGATATTCTTTGCACACGTTAAAAATTTACTGCATGCAACCAAAAAAAAAAAAAAAATTAAGTACTCATACCATTAATTGCAACTAAGTTCCAGAAAGTTTATGTGTAACCTTTATCAAAGTATTCGTTCTTACAACACAAGCTACAAAAAAGATCCTGATGACTAATTTATTTTCCAGATTTTTTTTGAACGTGATGATTAAATTATTGTAAAAACTACTTTCATGTGAGTTATCAATACAGTCAATCGGTAGGTTCAGCTAGGGCTGAACTGGCAAGTAGATGTATCTTGTAACTTTTCCTTTCTTTTTCTGAAAGAGCTATGGAGATGTCATTTCTGTGATGCATATTTTATATTAATTCTATTACTGCTGCAGGTTGGATGCCTGTACAGAATAGATTAACTTGGATTTAACTTGCTTTATGCAAATGGAGACCCAAGAAAAGCCAGCATAACTAAATTGCTTTTTCTTTTGTGCTTTTATATTTGAATAGTCCTATGAGTTACCCTATATTCAAAAAATAAGAAAGAATGGTAAAAGGCAAAAACTCTGGGTGAACTTTCAAAACAAAAGAGAATGATGCACAGGTTTTTCTGAATTTATTATAGTACTTTGATGCTTATAGTGTATTCCATTCACACTGTTCCCAGCTGCAGCACCAGCTTGCTTTTCTTCCCTTAGGACTGCAGGGTGTTTTAATAATAGGCCTTCAAGACCCCCATAGCAACAAGAAGTCTGATAAAATAAAGAGAAAAAGGAGCTGAAGTGATCCCTAGAGAAGGAAAACATATTTTCTACTTTTCATTTCCATTTCACAACAGAATGATGGGCTGAACTAATAAAAGCCCATTGGCATTCCAACAAACCCAAACAGAGTTTGCCTGTTGGGTAGTAATTATATGTTCCAAGTATTCACATGCATAATTAAGTAGTGTTCTGTTTCTTTAAATAAACATAATCACACAACAGCCAAAGTGGTCAAATGATCTCCTCATTATTTGGACTAGAGAATAATAAGAAAAGTTTCCCAGTAAAATTTTATTTCTCTGCCTGTTTTAATTGGTAACCTCAATTGACTTACAGAAATTAGTTCAATTCACATCAGTAATCCTCAGATACTATAAATTTCTGAAATTCATAGCTATCATTTTTCTGGAGCTGAAAACCACATCAATCCACACTGGCAGCCAATATTCTACCCCTAACCAAATCTTCCGAGTTTTACTTGTCATTGACATACACGTCAAATTGACAGATGTGCAGTTATGGACCCATAAGAAGTGTTCTGTTTAACCATATGCCAGCTGTTCCAAAGATTTTCAAACCCTTTCCCTTTACTGAGCAAGGTTCCTTTGCCAAACAACCTTGTGTTGTTCTTTCAGGTTTCCTGCATGGTGCATTTTCCATGACAACATGTGGGATGCACAGAAGAGCCTGTGTGCCTCTAGTTGAACTGATCCTGATGGTAAGCTACACTGCAACAGCCAAATAGGGTGAGAAGACACAAACAGCTCTGTAAAATGTCCTGGCACACAGGAGAACAAGTTTCTGAACTCCACAAAATTACCCAATACATTATATTTGTGCCATGGATAGTCATTTCAGGAAGGAAATACAAGGTCACTGTATAACCCAGTGAGAATAAGTGGAGACATAATGTTTTGTAGGCATATGGCTACAAGTACAATGAGAAGACTAAGGGTCTCTCATGCACTGTTATTCATTAGCTGTGTTAGAACAACACCTCCGACTCCTGATTGTACAGGTTCAATGCCATGTCATATGCCATTCACATATTTGAATATTTCCCTTTTGTCCTCCTTGCAGGCTTAATACTTCAGATAGCTATCAATGCAGGTAGAAACCAGTGAAAAACAGGATAGAGGAAAGGATTTTTCCCCCACATCAGTAATTCTGTATTGTAATTATTGTTTGTTGTTTGGTTGGTTGGTTGGTTTGTCTGTGAACCATGGCAAAAGTGGATTTACCAGTGCATACAGAAGCACTTGCTGGTTCAGCATAAGAAAAACATTGTTAGGTTTTGGAAGTGCCTGCTTAGAACACAACCACTTGAAAGCTGTAGCTTGGATACTGAATGGGTGATGATCCAGTTGCCAATACACACATTTCTGGCCTTGGACACATATGAGTAGGACTAATTTTATTTGTCAAAGCTCCAGAAAATGACAATATCTTAACTGAGACATGATATTGCCATCATCTGTGAAGAATTTTGCATTGGTGGATATACAGGAGAGAGAGAAATCATGTCTGTGAAAGTTTCATGCAGAGGGACTGTCTGTTTCTGCACCTCTGCAGTGGTATGACTGCACACATGTTAATAATGGGACTGGTTTAGAATTCAAAGGGTCACTCAGATGAACCCAATGCAGAATAAGAAAATCTTCCATAGGTGAGATAGAAGAAAAAATAATTTGATGTTAGTGTTCTTGAGTGAATCCAGAGTTGTATGCTATCTTTCAGCTTGTGAAGAAATCCTATAATTAAAAATAATCAAGAGAAGCACTGGGCCATATTTTTGGATGAGGAAATATCATCAGAAAAAAAATTTTGAACACACCATAATTGTTACTCAATGTACCCTGATAAGCTTTTAATATGATTATATTTCAACAAAGGTGTTATTTGTGAGATGTTTCATAACAATACTGTGATTTCAGAATGATTTCAAAGTTTTAATTAATCAACTGGGATTGATCACCAATGCAATACAGTACTATACCTTCTTTTGGCTATATCCCTTAAAGAGAAAAGAGTGAAATTAAAAAATTCAAGATATTCAGTCAGAAAGTGTGCCGTATGTCTTTGTACAGATCTGTTGTTGTTATCCTCAAGGGCTTTGGTTTCTGCTCTGAAAATATTTTCAGGAAAGCAGAAGTCCTGTAAATAATTTTTTGTTGATAGAAACTTTTTAAAATAAAAGTTATTTCATTTTTAATTAATTTGATTTGAACAAGTGGTTAACAGTATTCATGTTTCTCATGGAATTCTCTTCTAGTGGCCTCTAAATCCACAGCATCTTGGAAAATTTACAATTATTGTTAACCCACATGGGTAAATATGTAATAAATATATGTATTTCTCCCTTTACTTTCTTCAGAGGCTGTGTCTTTGTTATACTCCTTTTTTATCATGAGAGTGTCAGTAGACAGTCTTTCAGGAGATCAAAATTTGATTCAGATTTAACATTAGTTTTTTTCTTTCACAGTTGTGAGTATGATATAGGTAACACGAAAAAGGGAGAAAGTTGATTGCTGTTTTTAAAGGATTGGTCAACTTTTCTGTGTGTGTGTGATTAGGGGTTATGGGAAATTAAACTTGCACATTTAAAAAAATCCTACTGAACAAACACATCTGTCAGCATTGCATGACAGTCACATTAAACAGTACTTGCCTGAGAGACTGTAAAGTCCTACAAGTACCTCAGCTCCCTGTTTTCCATCAATTTTAATGCTAGACGTTTTTTGCCATGGCTCCTTGTAGCTTCAACATATTTATTTGTAATTATTTTTTAAGGTGCCAGGAGCAATTCCAGCCAAGAACTCTGACTAGAACACTTGTAAGTTCATGAAGAAAGTAGTGGCATTAAGACAAGTACTTTGCTATTAACGTAAAGGAATATCATTTAGCACATTAAACATTGCTTCGTACATATGGCTTACTGTCTTTAAGACATTGTTTCAAGAGAATATTCCCTTTAAAAAGAACACAGGAAGGGATGAAGTGCTCTGCAGATGACAATTTGAGAGAATCTCTGTTGCACACAAGAATTTCAAAAATCAGTGTATCATTATTACAGTTTATTGGGATCACATGCTTGAAGGGGGGCATAAAACTGAAATTCTGAAACACTACTCTTTGTGCCTTCATGAAAGGAGATTATTAATATTAGACCTTGGAAAAATTTCAAACCAGTTAATTACATTTTACCTCTCTGGAAATGGTGGGAAATTTTACTAGATACATTATACCAATTCTTAGAACTCAGCTGTTATGCTGTGTTCCTGCTGAACTCAAACAGTTATTTGTAAAGCTTTGAAAAACAAAGGATTAAGAAAAAACATTTTTCTGAAGAGACGAAATTGGTTATTATGAATACTTATGTTCCATTTATAAATTAATGGACCAAGTTTATTCTTCAACATTAAGCCTTGCCAAAATTAATAAATTTGGGGTTGATTCCACGGGAAACCTTTAAGAATTTACACTGTTCTAACTGAAAAAGGCCAGAGACTAAAGAGCAATTAAGCATAGGCAAAACCAAGTCATTACAAAAGAACTAATTGCATTATTAGTATTTCCTTTATTAATAACAGACATATATATTCAAGTATCTTCTGTTTTTCAGTCTTTATTCCAAAGAAGAAATAGTAATTNCTTTCTATACACAAAGATGCATGTGAATACTGAAGCGAAATAAATAAAATGGAATAAATTTAGGAATAAATGACCCATTCAGTCCCTTAAATAGAACAGTGATTAGGGCATGAAGCTGGAAGTAAGGAGGCTTGTAGACTTGGCTACTCTTTCCCATTGTGCCATTTAATTGCTCGTTGACACTACATGAAAGATGGACTGCTCTATTTCAGTTTTCTCATTGTTTCCATCAGGCTAATGAAATCTGTTTTCTTCTCAGGTATGCTGTAAAACTTAAAAATAGTGACTGACATGCAACATATATAAGTCTCAGTACAAATACAAGGCATGATTTTAAGATTACTTGGGTTTTTAACTGGGTACCTATACCATTACACTTTTAACATTATGCTGATTGATTACTCTTTCAGTGCTTTTGGTAATAT
>WEIV01031071.1:18849-38893 GCA_013390005.1 Calyptomena viridis
TTGCTTTCTTAATTTTCCTTCTAAGAAAGAAAGGATCTGAGGACTTACCTTCATTTCTATTTTTAAACCCAGTAATGTTTTTTAAGCAGTCTTGGAATAAAATTGCTTATTAAGATCACTGGCTCTCACTTCCAGTATGCCAAAAGGACGNTGAGAAGTGATGAAGAAGAAAGAAAAGGAGAAGGCTGTTGCTGTCTGTATTCCCCTACTGTAGGCTACTGCAGAAAGGGGCAGACAAACACTGTTTAGATTGTCTTGGCTGTTACCACAAATCTACTGAAATGAGAGCAAGTAGTGAATGCAATTTATCAGTGGGTCGTGATCTTTCTGATTTTCAAGGCCTGAAGTGGGTACAAATCCAGGAAATCCTGGGTACAAATCCAGGAAAAAATACTTAAAGGCCTTAGTTGTTGTACCACAGAGCTTTTTAGGTATTTTAGTGAAATGCTGGATTGTTGGGCATGTGGGGCCTTCCTAATATATTTGAGGTATTTGCTGTGGAACAGGGAGAAAGCCAGGTATTCCAGAATGGTTGGCAAAGTTCACCAGCTCACCTTGCCAAGCCTGCTTAGATCTACCCAGCAGGGAAACAGTGAGGACAACTCAATAACCATAAGCTTTCAGTTGGTCTTCTAGTGAATGAATCTTTACAACAGTCCAGAAATTGCTCTTTGATGCAATTGTCTGCCTCCCCTTTTTGTAGTTATGTTTTTTTCATGTCTCTTATTGTACAATAATTTGAAGTTTTTCAAAATTTTTCATCTTCAGGGTTAAGTTCTCCTTGTTGTGAAATTGTAGTGTCAACATTCTTCCGTCTCCTCACCTTTGGGCTGGTGGGTCTTGCATCATTTCTGCACAGTGGAACAGTTTTATGTTGGGCAGTAAACTGAGATCTTGTCTGCTGCTTTTTGGAAGATGTCTGCTGCTATGTTGTGTGGTGTTCCTTAGGGTGTACGCTAGGCATGGTCTGTGTTATGAATAGCATCTCGGGGGCCTGCCTTGAAAAATTATCTCACTTGTAGATCTCAGTAGAGGTGATAGCATTTGGCACAAGGTAGACCTGTGGAGAAAGAGTGGCATGATCAGACTGATGCAAGGAATCAAATGCAAGCATTTCATGCAGCATTTTGGGGCTCATCATAGCCTAAGCTGTAGGCAACCCAGAGTGAAAGTTCCTTCACTCATTGAGTTTAGGCAGTGTGGGATTGTGGGACAACTGAGTAGGGACAACAACTGATTTTCATGTTAAAATCTCCTACAAAATGTGCTACACGTAACTCAGGGGCTTTTTTATGGTTTCATAGTGTCTGCTCTGCTATCATAACCTGCTTTCAACTACATACGTAGCTTGTGTTATCCAGGTAGGACCCACTGAGACAAGAATGAGTGATTTTGTGCAGTTGTCCTTCTGTAATGTCTACGTATAGCAATTTTTTCTCTTCAGTCTTTGAATATTAATGCCTCTAAGGAACAGGAGCTTGTTTAGCCAATAAAAATTGGAATTGTGAAGGAGGCCCATGTCAAAAAAGAATGCTTCTATCTGCCCTGTGTCAGGTATGCCTTAAAGGGAGGGTACTGAGAAAGTTGCAAGAAACTGAAAATAGTGTTTTAGATTGAAATAGCATTTTCAGCCTTAAGACTATAGCATCACTGAGGCTGTACTCTGTAATTATATTGTCAATTGAGAATTGCTTAACAATTTTGATGCTTTAAACTATGACAGACTAATTCTGAGAAATGTTATTTTTGTTCTGTGGTACTTGCAGTGGTGCACAGCTGCATCAAATTTCTGAATGTACACTGCTTTCTGCTTGAAATTGGAGAAAAAAAGGAACCTCTGAAATGAACTGTCAAGCTTCCTTTAAGGAAGATGATTCAGATCTAACCTTCCACAGTAGGTGGTATCACTGGGGATGAATGAAGAATTCTGCAAGATGTAATGCCATTTTGCCAGCAGGAAAATACTTCATATTTAAGATAAAAATGCTTATTGAAAGCTCCTGGCAGACACAAAGTGACAAGGTAGTTCCTAGGCATTAGGTCTGTATCTGGATAGGAGACATCAGAAGAACAACCCTGGGACAATATATTTAAGGAAAGCTGGGATGAAATGAAGGTAATACAGATTGAATTTGTCCCTGAGGTTTTTTTTGCTCAGAAATCTTGTAAATGTCACATTTTAGTTTTTGCAAACTTTACTTAAAATAAGATTCCTTGTGCTGCAGTGTGTATAACTGTCAAGATGTGTTTTTGAAGCTGTATACCTGTCAGTCAGACCAGATTGCTGAGAGTTGACAGAGCTACTGCCTCATGTCTGTACTTTCATAAACTTTTCATAAATCTTTTCATCAAAGGTGGGGAAACTTGCTAGTGAAGTTAATAGTCCATTTTTTCTGCCCCCCCTTAGACTTTAAAGTACCCATTCTAAGTTGAGTTCTTCCATCTATTTTTGACGAAAACCTTCTGTGGGAGATACCTCGGTCTTGTAGTGTGATTCATATACATAATGCTGTTCTCCAGCTGTCTTAAATTATACCTCACCAACAATTATTGTAAATACCTGTAATCTTTGAAATATGTGGCACTTTGTCAAATCAAATCCTTTTTGCTTTCTTGGGTTTGTTTCCTTTTTCAGAAGTCTTGAGGGACACATTTAAAGCTTGACGAGATTCTCTTGCAGGCTTGTCTTTCATTGATGGACATCCGTAGATTCCTCAGACTTTCTCCTCGCCTGCATCAGCACATCTGGAATCAGAAGAAGTTTCTGTTAATCTTCCAGTGCGTCTGTCAGACATTTTGAGTTGTGATAGTTTATGAATATATATAGAGCTATACATGGAGGCATATAGTGTATTTTTCTGAAGACGATCCGTATCAGTAATTTTCACGTTATAATTTCCTCTCAGTGGAGAATGTTAAGATGCTATACATCTGTGATTAAACAAAGACCAATCCATCTGAAGGAATAATTCCAAATAAACATTCTCCTGAAGAGCCGTACTGGTTAAGCATGGATACTGAAATGGCTGGAAGTCAGATGCAGTCATGTGCAACAATTATTGCAGAATAAAAACGCTTTGAAAATGTAGATGGTATGGATTTTCTTTTTTGAAGCTTAGTGCTCTGGGATTTCATTAAAATGACAAACTCTACATCTTAGGGCTCTCTGTGATGGCGTTGTGAAAGACCAGATAATGACTTAATGGCTGCTCAAGTGAAGTTACTCTTAGAAAATATTCTATTATATTTAGCAATGTATTTCTTACTTTTCTTCTTTTTTGAAAGAATTGGTTTTGACCAATTTTCAATACGTGACTTTGATACCATGTTAGCTAATTGCTAGAGAAAAAAAACAAGTCTGTGTCTTTTGAGGGGCTTGGTTCGTCATAGTCTTCCCTCCCTCAAAATGCTAATAATGAAGATTTTCAGCCGATATAAGTTGAGTTACTTTATTTTAAAAAGAGATAGTAACAAGTGTTAGTTATCTTATATGCATGCATTTATTGCTGCCATTAATGTCAAGGGGCATATTCTGAAACATTTTTGGCCTTCAGCTTCCTTATTGTAATTGTAGAACATCATATCGTTCTGATGGAGATGGATTTAGACTATTTATTGAATGGATGTTTTTTATGAAACAGGCGTGGTGAACAGAAGAATGCATTGAAATTCAATAATGTGCATAATTCATCTATCATAATTTAACAAATGGAAAAGACTGAGACATGCTGCCATCCATCACAATTATTTTACCGCACTCCAGGGTATGATAAATTGTATTTAACAACTTTTGGCTTAGCAGATTCAGAGAACAGTGTCAGGCAAGTTGCATCTTCTCTGTCAGCTTACTGCTACTGTTCAGTGACTTGCAGTTTTAACATGTGTTACAAAACATGCAATTAGAACTAGAGATTTTTCAAAGCTGATTTAAAAACAAACTTGCACAGAGATGTAAGTAGCAGCAACTAAATCTAAATAGGAATCCATACAACAGTTGTCCTTTGGATGTACCTGCTTGTTCACTGGATTAGACGGTGCGGGGCCAGGGCCTTCAGGGAATTTCTCATTTAGGCAGTTGTGTCCAGTATAAAAGGGAGGCAGATCCTGTTGCAGTTCTGAGACTCTTTAACCCTGAGGTTTGGCAGATGCCTCAGTTTATTTCTTCCCTTGTTAAGATGAATAAACTATTGTATGTTGCCTGTATGATAGTTCAGCCAAACTGAACTGTCTCCCCATTAGTAAGAAATAAGCTAAATAAACAAGAAAATCCAGTTAACCAAGGTGTTTCTTTGTACTTTTTTATATATTTCACAATTAGCCATTTAATCAGATCCACGTGTGGTGTGGGGTGAGAAGAAGTTTAAAATTTTTTTTTTAGAGTTATGATATTTAACAGGAGATTTTCGTGGAAAAGAAATTATGCTACGATAACTCTGAATTCCAGGCCTTAGCATGTGATGATTTAGAAGTGAGCATTTGCTTCTGTACCATGTCACTGTCTGTGAAGGGGACTAGCAAAGATGGGCAGAAAATGTGGAGAAGATGCAGTAAGAGCAGTGCCCGGTAGTGACTGCACAGGGGGTGGGATGCACTGGCTGTTGGATACAGCTCGGATCTGCAGGTTATGGATTGACCTGTTGCAACACTGTTGCCAACTGCAGAGTTAAATCTTTACTGCCTCCTGAAATACCATGCTTCTAGGGGCTGTCAGGCTCTCTTCTTTAAACTATTGGAATGTGGCTTCCATCAAACCCATGGAATCAGCTTGGAGAATCTGGCTGTACTGTAAATCCACATCCTTGGCTGCTAGTTGGTGTAGCAGAATGGTTGTGAGGTCTATTCTTTGTAGAAGAGTCTCAAAATGTTTCCATTCCTAATTCAGTCCTTTTCCTCTTTCCTGTATTATCTCCTTTACTCTTTCATGCATATCGTTATGTTGAGGTAGTTGCATCAGTGCTTTATGAGTTGGGGGGCAATTAACTCCTCTTAACTCTCTACACTATTCTTCTTTCTGCTCTTGGTCATGTTCCTTGATTAATTACTCGTTACATTTTTGGGGTACATCTCTGGTGCTTTCTTTTCTGTCATACATGCGCATACCATATCCAAATATTTTCATATATTCCTTAAATCAGGTATGTTCTTTCTTTTCTTGCCTTTGCAGAAAACACTCCTGTATGCCTTCCTCTCTTCCTCCTCCAGTTACAGCATTTGCAACCCATTGGTAATACAAAGTTACTTCCCCTGCTGTCATGCTAGAGTGAGTGTTCCGACTGCTGTCTCTCCCTTTACTTGCCTTCTTCACTAAAAGCTTCTTCCTGCTGTCGGCCTTTGTGGATTATCCCATTTGTAAATTTGCTGTTGGCTGTGACTGCGTCTTTCTTCCCATTTTCCATCCCTTTAGCAGGGCTCAGTAGCATTACCTACCTGCTATTCGGGGTCATCTTGAAGCTGTCTACAAGCTATCTTCCGTGCCCCCTAGTTAAGGGACTTCTTCCACATGCTTATCTTCATTCAAAAAACATTTTCTAACCTGACACTGAGATTATGTGCAAGTAATTAGTCAACTTATTAGGCCAAGGAGCAGTGAAAGGCAGCCTGAGATGATGCTAATTAGGGGCTTTTGGCAGTGGAGTGAAAGATGAACAAAGATGATTACAGATAGATGGGCCTTAAAGGCGCGGATTTACAGTTTTTAGTAAAGGATTTACAGCACAGAAGCTGTTGTTGATTTACCATCTGTGAGAACTGCTGCAGCAGTGTTAATTTCAGATGTTATCTTGAAACCCTGTTCACATACAGCTCGGTGTGATAGTGGTCTGTCCTTTTTAAAATAGTGAAGCCATATTTGTGGCTTCATTTTCTGGACCTTCACAGGGATTACTCTGCTTTACTGAAAAAGACCTCAAGTTTTTTTTCTTGTCAGGTTTGGTGAATGTCAGATGGCTCCACATAGTGCTGAGGATATTGTAACACAGGGATTAGTTCCCTGCAAAGAAAATACAGGGCATTGCATATATTTAAGTCATAAGATCAACAGCAAGCAAGCACAGGAGGAGGCTCTAGTGCCTTCCCTTAACAAGGAAAAATGTAATCAGAGGGAAGCTGAGCCAATGTGCAACATCTTCATTACCCTCGTGTCCTGTATCTACCTGGCTCTGAAGTGTGGTTGGTTAAAGACACAGACTGTAAGCGTACCATTTCTTCTGTTTTAGTGTGCTTATTTTGAGAAAAAAACCCATAACAAAAAAGCCCCTCAAAAAAAAGATGCAGGAGGTGGAGTATGGGTGAATGCCACTAGCCCTTTGAGGCTAAAGAACACATCTACTGCTGCAAATCAATGAAGGAGGAAAATTACTATAGGTTTAGTATAGCATTTAGCTTAAATAAGTCTACAATATGCATGAATTTGAAGTTAGACTAAAATACTTTACTAAAAAAATTGGGAGGTAAATATGTTAAACAACAATAAGAAAAACAGCAAATGCAATTTTTATCTCATTGTGGTTGCTTTAGATTAATTCTTGGTTGCTCTCAGGCTTACCTGTGGTTACAGAGAGAAGAGAAAAAAAAATAAAAACTGCCTAAGAACATGGGAAAATATGTTGGAATGTAATGTGTGCATAAAATGTGCATAAAATGTGGGACACTTGTCTTGTAAATGAGGCAGTTTTCTGCAGAAAGGAGATCCATTATTTTGTAATACTTTCATAGCTATGGAGAAACAGAGGTGCATTTTGTCAACCATGGTTTAAATTTTACATCAATAAAATAACCTTCTAAGGAATAGAAACTGTTAAAACCAGTGAAACTAGCCATTCATCTTGCAACTGTTAGTCTAAATTTTAAAGAACAAAAACATATTATAAATTTTTCTCCAGAAAGTTCTCATGCACAGAATTTCCTGTCTCCATGAATGTTTGTTTAGTACTTTATTTACTTTGGTTGAGCTCTATTTCTGTAGCCCTATTGTTTGCAAATTAATGCCTTTGTAAATAAAATACACTGTTTCTCAGAACACTGCTAATCAATTCATGATACAGGTGAGTTATATCACAGTTTTTTTTACCATTGTGAATAAAACAAATTGTGTGAAAAGGCATGTGTGTGCATTCCTAATAGTCTCAATCCATCTTAGTGGAGCTATTTGAAAGGGTAGTGGCTTCACTGATTGTGAGGATGTTTTCTGAGATAGGTGGTTGTTTTGCATCACTAAGTGTAGAGCTTTATGTGCTATTTTCAGGAAACGTTTTGGACTAGTGTGAGATCCTGGACTGAATCTCACTTCATTAGTCATTTAGGTTAGAACAAACCAGCTTGTGTGTGTGTGGCAAAGCCAGAAGCCTGCAGCTGCATGGCTTGAGTTAGAGCGCATGGCCGCGCCTGCCCACGGTGCACACGGTCTGCAGACAAGGTGGCCAAGTCCATGGAGAAGCACATGGCTCCAGGACCATGTGGCTGCCTGTCCATCAAGGAAGGCCTGCCTGGCAGCCTGCCCACACCACACCCCCTGGAGCTCCTGATTGACTGCAGCCCTATCATTGTGACTGAGTGGTCGGTGGACCAGATGTCCCACCTGGAGGGAGTGGCCATGGTAGCCAAACCATATATAAACATACATAGTCTCCAATGTGTGTTCAACTGCCAGTCTGGAGACCTAACATCATGTGACTTTTTGTGGTAACTATTTTTCTCTCTATTCTCTCTATCTTTCTTTTCTTCTTCATTCTTTTTATCTTTCTACTTCCTGTACTCTTTTCTTCCTCCTATGGATAACTTAAAACCAAAAGGACTTATATTGTACTAAGCTGGGTTACTGATTGCTTTACATTGGGTGTTTTTGTGGACTGTGCCTTTGTTTGCTAATACTCTAGTGTAATACTCTTAATGATACTTTCACTAAATTGTATGGGGTTGTTCTTTACTAATGCTTTACTGTAATGCTTTTCCTTGGTTGTATGTTATTCCTGTAAACCCTTTTGCTAAAACACCTATTTTCTCATTAATTAAAAGAAATTTCTTAGAGAAAGCATAGCGCTGTTTTCTCTGAACTCAAATGAGTAGATAATAACAAACCAAAGGCTTTAAAATCTTTTAAAGCCATCTGTAAGAGCAATATTCTTCATTAAGCTTATGTGGCTTCGAAACCGGATTGTTACAACTATGGTAGTTCTATAAAAATATCTGTGTTACTTTTTTTATGTTTAAGTCTTGGTTAGGGTTTTTTTGATGCTTGTTTTGGTGTTGTGTGTCTTGTATTTTTTTTTTAAGAAGGATAGACCTGTTAAAGAATTTGTTTGCTTCACAATTCAGAACTCCTTTTTAGAAGGGAATTGCCTGATACTGTCCCTGCTACTACTGTTGGCAGTTTACTTATTAGCATCGTGAAACTGCATAGCTATATTGGTGTGCTTGTTTATCATGAGAGTAAGACATTTTTCTAACAATTCATAGGTGCGTACTTCTAGAAGCAGAATTAATGTGGATTTGGAAGTATCAAAAGAAGAAATAGTCAAATTTATATGCAGAATATTAATGCGATAATAGATTTTTTTGGTTTATCTGTGTTAGGAAGGGAGGAAAAGTAAATAAGTTACAAAAATGGAGAGGAAGTGGGGGAAGGGGAAATGGATGTGTATTAAAAAAGATGCTAGGAATTGTTTAAAATTGGTAAGACTAAGCATTAAAATGTGGAATAGTGTGACCAAGTCTGTCGAACAGACATTAACTGGTGCAGAGTAGCATGGCTGCCTGGAAGTCAGCTGCGTTACATATCGGTAATTCTACTCAACACAAAGTTGTGGGAAGTAGATGTTTTCTCAGGAGAATGTGATGTTTTGAGAGAACAAGCTTGACTTTTTGGAGATACGTGACATTTAATGTTGGTAAAATGTTTGATTTGGTGCCATGTGACATGTTGATTTAGAAATTGGAATGGTACAGAATCATCAGCATACATCAAGTGTACTTTAAAGAAATGGTTAATAGGTAATTAGTGTGGAGTATGTGGAGGTCCTCTGAGGATTAATTTTAAATCTGATGGAGTTTAACCTTTTTATTAGTGATAAGGGGGAAATACAGTGTCATTACTGATAAAAGTGTGCAGATAACAACAGGGTTGGTGCCATGGTAAGTAGTGATCTGAGGAGAGCTAAGTGATCTTGCAAGCTGGAGTGCAAAAAAAGCACTGTATGTTCTGACACAGAAGTGAAGACGTGCCTCCAGCCTTAAGAAATACTATCAAGGAAATGGTGATCGGAAAAGACTTGGAAGCCATGCTTTTTGATGTGTGATCAGAAGTACCTGAAACAGGAGGAATACTTGGTGTTATTATGTCACTGGAATACTTGATCTAGCTCATGCAGCATCACAACTCATGAAGGACCACTAACTCGGGAGCTCAGAAGAACTGTGTTTGGAAACACACCTTTGAAATTCCTTAAATCTGCCACTAGAATATTCAGTAATTTTCAAATTTAAAATATCTGGGTTTGCAAATATTCTGTAGACAATTGCTATTTAATAATTGAGGCAGGCTACTAATAAAGTGCCTGAAGGACTAAAAAAACTTGGGCTGGGAGGTGAATTAATTTTTGCGAAAACTGAAGAGTTGAAGTGGATATTTCTTTGGTGCCTGTGGTCCTAAAGGGATGCATGATAGTGAGCCGGCTGAACCTTTGGATGATCATGGTAATTGGGAGAGGTGTCTTAGAGCTGGAGGAAAACAAATATGACTCCTGGCTTCAAAAAGAGCAACTAAGAGGATCCAGGAAATGACAGGCAAGTCAGCCTCTCCACAGAAGGTGATGGAGCAACTAATTCTAGAAACCATTTACAGGAATATGAAGGACAAGAAGGTCATCAGGAGCAGTTAGCGTGAGTTCACCAAAGGGAAGTGACCATCTTGATTTCTCGACCACTTTAATAACCTGCTATGATGAGATGACTGGCCTGATAGATGAGGAGAGAGCACTGGACATTGTCCAGCTTGACCACAGTAACTCACAGAGAAGCTGATGGAGTATAGACTTGAAGTGCTGAGGCGTGAACAACAGGCCCTGAGCCAAAGCTGAACTCTAGATCAACCTTCCAATCTAACGTTATATTTAGCCATGTATCTGCTTATTAGCAAAAACTATGTATAAAACGCGTAGTATGATGAGACAGCTGTGTAAACGTGCATGTTTGTTATTAAGATATATTTGTATCTGCTTATTAGTGAACATTTGTATCTGTTAATTAATGAAATATGAATGTATTTATCTTTCCATATTTAGAGACTGTTCAAGGCCATGGAAGTAGATGTCTGGCTTCATTTGGCGGTAGATGGTCAAAACTGACTCCCTTGATTTTCCTCTGAGCCCTGGCCAGGCTTTGAGTGAAACCCAAGAAGAAAAGGAAGCCAGATGTTTTTCTACACTAGTGGTTATGTAAAGTTGTTTGTTTACCAATATAAAAGCAGTGAAGATGGAGACCTCACCTATGGGTGGATCCACTGCGTAGGATCTCCCAGTTACTGGGAATGGTTCTCTGACTCTTCACTGTGATCAGGGTTCCCCAGCTGACTTGCAGGTCTGGATGATTGTAAATATCGGATAACTGGTGATGTATCTTTCTTAATCACTATAGACACTCTTTGTAGTAATGATTAGATGCCTGGTTAAGCTTATCCTTCTGTAATTCTTCACTTGTTTGCACTCTTCTTTGCTGTTCTGCACTACAGTAAAATTCTATACCTCTTTAAAGTTGGTGTCTGTGTTTCTTATGCTGACCCTCATCCCCTGCCAAAACAGCCTGCATGAGAATATGGTGGGGCTGGCAGAAAACTGAACAGGCAGGCCTGAAGGGTGGTGATCAGTGGCACAAAGTCTCAGTTGGAGACTGGTGACTGGTGGTGTACCTGAGGGGTGGAATCCTATTCAACACCTTCATTAATGATCTGGATGAGGGGCCAGAGCGCACCCTCAGCAAGTTTGCAGATGACACAAAACTGGGAGGGATGGCTGATAAACTAAAGGGTTGTTCAACAAGGGGAAGTGCAGAGTCCTGCACCTGGGGAGGAATTAGTCCTGACACCAGTGCAGGCTGGGGCGTGACCAGCTGGAAAGCAGCTTTTCAGAAAAGGCCTGAAGGGTCATGGTGAACACCAGGCTGACCATGAGCCAACAGTGTGCATTTGCAGTAAAGGCCAGTGGTATCCTGAGTTGCATTAGGAGGAGTGTTGTCAGCAGGTCAAGGGAGGTGATCTTTCCCCTCTACTCAGCACTGGTGGGACCACAGCTGGAGTGCTGGGTCCAGTTCTGATCACCCCAATATAAGAGACATGAATATACTGAAGAAAGTTCAGTGAAGGGTGACAAAGGTGGTGGACTGGACCATCTCTCCTGGGATAAAAGGCTGAGAGCTGGGACTACTCATCCTGGAGCAGAAAAGTTTCAGGGGAATCTTATCAATGTCTATAAATACCTGAAAGTAGGGTGCAAAGAAGACACAGCCAGGCTCTTTTCAGTGGTGCCCAGTGACAGGACCAGAGACAGTGGGCAGAATTTGAAACTCAAGAGCTTCCGTCTGAACAGCAGGAAACTGTGAAAGATGTGAATGAACAATGTCACAGGTTGCCCATGGTGGCTGTGGAGTCTCCAGCCTTAAAGAAACTCAGAAACTATTTTGCTGTTGTGTCGCTGTTTAAAGGGGACAGTGGAAGTGAATTAAGATGAATTCGATATTAAATTTTCGAGACTCATCTGAGTAGAAAGATAGAAAAAACTTTTATTAAAACAGAAAATAAAAATACATGTTATATATTAAGAACACCCTTATGTTAAAAGCACCCTTATCAAAACAGTATAAAAGCCAGAAAATTAAATTGAGTATCTGATGTAATGGAAACAGAAGGACAGGGGCTGGAGCACACCCTGCCACCCCTAGGATTTTTGGGCCTGGGGAAAAATGGGTAAGGCTAGGGTCCTGCCCAGAAGGATCTTGGGAACCCGATGGGAAAGGGAAGGGGACCCCCTGAGCCAGTGCTGCGAAGGAAAAAAAAAAAGAATGAAAAGGTGAAGTGGGGTAGTAAGGTAGGCAGGGAAAAAGGGATGGGGTAAATTTCTCTGGCCAAACCAGAAGCCTGTGATGCAGGAAAAGGGATCCAATTTGGCTCCTGAGGCTCTCCACTGTTAGGAAGCAGTCCCCGGTATCCCGGCTTCAGTCACTGTGTGGTTCAAAATGGCGCCGTCAGGTTCTCGAGCAGCAGCAATCCTCCCAGCAGCTTAGCACGGCCAAAAAAAAAGCCTGGCGTCTGGGCTTTGCCATTTTTTATACCCTCTGTCCTGGCCCAGAATTCTTCGCATCCCACACATGCATGTATGTCGCTTTCCCCATGTTTTCCTGCCCCAGGAGGGCGTAGCCTTGTGTCCCATTGTCTTTCTTCTCCCCACCTACTTCCGGTCCCAGACTGCGGGAAGTTCCTTTGTCTTTTGCCACGTGCTCTGGTCCAAACATGGCAACTGCCCTTCCTCGGCCTGGGCACCCCGCACCGCCCCACCAGCACAGCAGCCTGGGGGACCACGGCCACAGGACCTGTGCCGCGGCTCTGGCATTCTCGAGTGCTGCAAGGGGGGGGCGGCGAGTGAGCTGCTGCACACCAGCACCGTGCCACGTGCTATGGCGGGTGGAATGGAACGGCTCGCCCCGCGCGAGGGACGGTGAGTGTAGGTGGCAGCAGCCGGTGGCGGCACAGAGCCACGGGTGCCGTGACGAGCGCCGAGCCCCACAGTGCAGGGACCACTGAGCACCGCCTGGCCCGGGGCAGCTGCAGAGCCCCCATGTCAGGGGCTGCAGTGGGCCAGCGGCTCCACTCCCTGGCAGCGCTGGGGAGGGGGCAGCCAACAACAGCAGGAGAAAGGGGGGGGCTGGGCCCACACCCTCTGTCCCACCGTGTAAAACCCTGCTTGTAAACAAAAGGGGAAAAAGTATTCCATAAAATAAAACCATGACGTGTTGTCACTTGGGACACAGTTCTTATCACCTATTGAAATCTTTAGACTTACTTGCTATCTCAAATATAGAGACCAAACAGACCTAATAGAGATCTTTAAACATCTAAGTAAGATGCATTTATACAAGAAGAAAATTGCCCCAAAACCTCAAGTGTTTATTGTTTTATAAGTAACTAAAGGTAAACCAAGAAAAACCCATGTAAAAATATATTTGTATACACCATATATAACTAATAATAGTACTATAGTATTATAGTAATGTGATAGCGATGTTGATAATTGAGTCAGAAACCTCTGAGCTAGTGTAATCTGTCATAAATCAGTGATACTGTCCTAAAGTCTGCTGTTTGGAGACATGAGGTTACATTTATCTTGTATTAGACTATCCTATCCTGAAGCAAACTTTGGCAACTGAGAAGGCAAGACCTTCCCAGTGTAATGTACTGCAATCCCAGGAACATCAGACCCTTTCCACAAACGATCAGAGATGATTATCTCAGTGTTGTGACCTGGACAAAACATCCTTTGTGTCTAACACGAAGCAGGAATTAGTGGAAAGCAAAAAATTATTTAAATCAACCTGACAATCTGTGGATTTTTTCATACTTAGGTGACTGCAGTCACTCACACAGACCTGAATTGGTTTCTGCAAGGTTAGAAAGTGTGAAGCTCTGTGTGGCTGAGCCGTTGATTTCCCTTTTTTTTTTCTTCCAGTACAATATATGTGTGTTTACTACTGACTTATTCCTCTTACAGGCAAGAATTGAAAGTAATTATTTTATCTGGAGAGTGAAGTGATAGTGCCCTATTCTGCTGTGTAGGAGGTTCAAGAGTTTGCTCCTTGCATGATATAAGCTTGGGCATGTCAGTGTTACTGCAGTAATGTTTTCAGTGGTGTCAAACGTGGGTCTCTCATGTAGTTGATGAGACTTTGTGAAAATACCAGAGGTTTCTAAAATTAATTCATTCTTTTCCTTCTGAAAAAAGGTTATAGATGTGATGAATGAAATAAAGTATAATTTACTGCAAGAGATAATGACTAAAACCAAGGGAAAACAACTAGCTAGCTACATTTAAAAATAGAAAGTTATTTATACCTGTAGCACAGTTAAAGCCTGTTGTGCTGACTGAATTTAGCAAGCAGACCTGGGATTCAGCCTTAGCGCTGCTAATGACTGGAGGCGTTATTGATGTAGTGAACTAATTACCCGTGTGATGAAGTTGCCTGCTGGAGTTTTTTGACTGCTTCATCACTGTGGCACCTCCTACAGGTTAATTCATTGAGCAGCACAGGTAAAACCTCCAGATGGAGGTCCTGCTCTCCTTTCATCCAGGCACAGAGTTGTACTGCCAGCAGTAACTAAATCGAGATGAATATTTTCCTGAATTATTGATCAAGTAGGTAGAGCTGTTTCATAGAATGAAATAGTTGGGATGTGTCCGTAGCAGTTCACAGTTGCTGCATGGGAAAATGCATACAGAGTAACTTCAAAAAGCAAACCAAAATGAGTAACTGCCTTTCTCACCTGAAGGAAAATCCACAGATTTAAAAGAAAAAAAAAAAAAGGTGGGAGAATTCTTTGATTAGCAGGCACAAGGGGGGCTGCATGGGCTTCAGTATCTGTTTTAATTTAGTTAGATAATAAACCATTTCACTTAGAATTTATAGGGAAAAATACCATTTATAAAGTAATCTGATAAGGAGAGGAATGAATACCTGTGTGTTGTATTTTTTCTTTTCCTCTACCCATTGATGATAGACTATAAACTTCTGATATATATGACAGAAGAATTATAAAATTCATCTTACTGTTATTAGTTTTTTATACATATTTTGATGCTATGGAATCCTTTATAAAGAAATGTTTAGGGTGGTTTTGGTGGGATTTTTTTTTTGGTTTTGATTGTGGCATAGCTGAAAAGCCTCTTGAGACTATCAAAGCTAATGCTGCCTTTGTTCTTTACTTAAAGCTAGAACTGTGTTGTAAATAGTCTTATTTCTCATCCAAGCTTAATATGCTGTTATCTAACAGGATGCATTAAGTGTTCTCTAACAACTGCAGAACTCATCAAGCAAATGGAAAGATTAGCCCTGAAATCAAGCTTCAACTTTTTATTTTCTCACAGTCAATAGACAAGTAGTTCATGTTGGATTTATAATGATATTGAGATTGACTGCTTAAATCCTTTTTAAAGTTCAAAGCTGGAAACAGATTGTGTGTACAAGCAATCCACGGTAGAGTTTCTAAGTAGGGGTTTGTGATAAATAAGTGAAATTGGGTTTGACTGAAATGGCCCATCAGTCCCATATGGGTTTAGCAGGAAGATTTCAGACTCAAAAAGACAGAGGTCTGTAAAAGTGTCAAGCATTGGTTTCACATCACCTGTTATTTCTTTGTTGAGTCTGCTGGGAGAGGTAAAGACAAGAGACTCATTAAAAATGAGCAGCACCAGGGAGAATGATTGAGCTTCAAGTGCACTTGTGTTTTTTAGCTTGAAGAGTTTAAAGGTGAAAATACATTTTAAAAGCTCAATTGGCAGATAAGAAGAATGCTGTCAGGTTTCTTAAAGAAATCCCTTTATATAGAGAAAAATAGCATGTTATAGTAGTTTTTTGACAACATCAGGGGAAAAAAACCCTTGAACCCAAAAGTAACTCATTATTAGTTTTATAGTGTTGTATTTTAAAATAACTCATTATTGTCCTGATAGTATAGATGAAATGATAGTTAAACTGTCAAAATTGGATTTTGATAAAACATTTTGCCTTCAGTCCTGTTATCTGATACTTCAGAGGTACTATTAACTGCCTCTGAAAGTTGTGGAAGCTGGGGAAGAAATAAGTCTTGGGGCTCCCTTTGAGGATATTCTTTCTGTTCTAGCAATGCAGCTGTGGTATATTAAAGTTCATGATGGGCCCCTTGTCTTAGAGCTGGCTTTTACCTAATCAAGACTTTGAAATGTTTTGCACTGTTGTACTTACTGACTTTAGAAAAACATGATACTGAGCTTTAAAATCAGAATGTAGCTTCTTACTTACTTTTTATTCTGATATAATCTGTGCTGTTAACAGATACAGTTATAGTTGTTACACAGTAATTAAAGGAATTTAAAATATCACAGGTTTGGATAAGTCTTTGAGAGCATAAGTGTTGTTTGTGAATGTCTGTTCGTTTTCCTAATGCTGTAAGGCAAGGAGTGAGCAAAGCAACATTGACCTAGGAAGTGACACATTGACTTGGGTTTGTTGAGTCAGAACAAGTGTTCTTTAGCTCAATCTGAATTGTAAATTCATGTGATAAAGTGTTGAAGCAACAGTCTTTCTTTCCGTAGTCTTGTATTATGAAGAGCAGCTGATAGCTGTTTGTTCTGCGAAAACTTTTATGACTGACTCCTGGCACAACCATAGACAAAAGAAGAGTGGCTGTTCACTGTGTTGCTTATTTTTGCTCTCATTCATATCCATTTAGTCACACATATCCATTACAATGTGGAGAAAACCTTAGGGGGGGGAGGTCATTGAATAGCATAATTTTTAACTAAGAATGAAGGTGTTGGAGTTTAGTAATTTTAGGACAAAGTGCTATTCATTCAGTTATTATTTAAAATGCTATTTATTTCGCTATTGAAAAGTACCTCGGTGAAAATCAGATTCCAGTGGGATCAGGAATTTAATGGTTTTGTGAGTTGACTAGCTGGCAGTGCTGGAAAAGATGGTTTGACTGTCTTTTATTAGTCTGTATTTCCCCAGAGCCCTAGGATGGATGTAGCATGAAAAGGTTTGTCCTCATGACAAACTGAAGGTCTGAACAGATGTTAGAGAAATGGTCCAGTGTGGTCTTATAATCACAGTCTTGATGATTGTATGTTGCTTAGGTTACGCTGTGTTTTGAATAAAGTTTCAGGGTGAGTAGGCCCCTGATTATGATAAATTTTGGCTGTAGGCATGCATTTCAATCTCTTCCTCCCAGTTGGGGGGCAAAAAAAGAGTGGATCTCCCCATGCTGGTTTTTTTTCCTTCCGTTTGAATTGCATTTTATTTCACTTCAGATTTTCCATTATACACATTTATTTCTTGAATGTCGTCTGTGCAGTTCTGTATTGTTTTTCACTTGTACAGTTTTGTGTTGCTTCCCAAATGCCTTCCCCTGCTCTTCTCTCCCCTACCCTTGATGAATCTTTCTGTGGCAGCTCTACTGTGCTGTATTTTAGTGAGTTTTAAAGATGCTGAGGTACTCAGGTGAGGTGAAATGAAAAGGACTAAGCAGTTTCTAGGATAATCAGTTAAAAAAGTGGAGTTAATATGAAACTACCAAAAGCAGACAGCTGTCGTCTTTTCTTGGAATATGCTTATCTTCAACAGATCAGCACAACTGCTTACATCCTTCCTAAATACCATATTGAGAAATTAATGGTGAGTGGTTCTTGAGCTTACTGTTTGTCAGGGCAGCACTTCACCTAAGGAAACAATTTAGAATTTTGCCTTTAGGCCTTGGTAGCTCTATAGGAGCAAATGAAATCAGGACAAAAAGAAATCAAATTAGTAATTTCTTACTGTGTTTAGATATTTTCTTTTTCATTGCAGCTGCACATAGTTGGGCATATTTTGATGACAGACCTCTTCAGTGAACTGAAAGGAGAAGTACAATAAAATAAAAGAAGTGCAATAAAATCCAAGTGAGGAAAGGATAGAGGCATTCTACATAATAGTTACATTAATAGAGGCAGCATGTTACCAATATAAGATATCACAAATAGATGCTGAGTGGAAAAGAGATACCTATGATATGTGTTTTGTCCCTTGGCTGATAGAAGGGTGAAGTGCTGCAGACTGCTGCTTCAAAGTCACAAGTTTGGGGGGGGTGTGCCTGGGAGCTGGGGTGAAAATCACCTCTCTTTCTTCTCTTCCCTAGAAGAGAAAACATTATCATGTTTTTTACTGTAGTTTTTCAAAACAGAGGTGTCATTTAAAGTCCTTTAAGAGGTGCTGCATACAAAAGGAAATATGTCTCCTGATTGTTACCCTCAGCATATATTACTGCACTACGTACATTCCACCCTCCTGATTATGTCCTTACTAGTCTCCATTTCAAGTAAATAAGGAAAAAATAATGTTTCCCCAATTTCTGTTCCATAGAGTCTGCTTTTTTTACCAGCCAGGGTGACTGATTTTACACATTTAATAAATGTGCACTCTTGAGTGGTAGCTATAAAAATAAATTAAGTAAATCCTATTATATAAACTTTGTGAAATAGGTGCGCAGTTGAATTTTCATTTTTCTCAGAAGGCTTGTTCCACTGCCTTCTGCCTTTAATTTTATTCTAAGTATGTGAAAAGAAGGTTTCTTTTGTTAGTTATTTATAGGTCATAGCTTTATGTCAAAACATTTCAGGCAGTTTATAAAAGAGACTTTTGCATTTTGAAGAACAATTTTGTCATGTATTTGTGATAAACAAGATGCAAAACATACAGACTCTGCCTTTTATTTATTCTTTTATTTAGTGTTTTTGACCACAGTCCAGAATTTCATCCGGTTCACTCAGGTCCGATAAAAATGTAAATCACCTGTCTCCCTTTTGCAACTGGTATGTCCAGTGTGATCTTTGTAATAAGGTATATACATTTTTAGATTAAATAGTTGTTACAAATTGGGCTTCTGGTTTTTCTTGGAAAGTTATCCAAAGTACTTCTGATATGGAGTTTTTTTAATAAGGTTTTTTAAAGAACGTTATCGTAACATAAATTTAGAGAGTGAATTCCCTAATCTAGAACTCTATTTAAGCATTAAATTAATAATTAAAAAGAACAACAGTATGTATACCAAAAAAGAAATTAAAAATTAAAAAAAAATCCCAACCACCCCCCAGCCATTAAATTTTATCCATAGCAGCTATTCGTACAAGAAATGTCTCTTAGTATAAACTTGTGTTTTAACACCCAGAATGATATTCTGCCCTATAACTAAAGCATAAAATCTGATGACTTCTGCAAATATGCCTGTTTTAATAGTACCTTTCAAAATAGGGTTTCCTAAATACATTTCTACATAATCCTGTACAATCTTTATTGTTTCGAACACTCAAATATTTCTCTTTGTAGATGAGAAATAATGATGATGTTAGCTATTACTAATATTGCAGAATCAAACATACTGGCATTAAAAGTATGCCAGAAATAAGTTTGCTTACAGAATATTAATATGCACCCATTTTTCCATGGGCCTCGTAATTATTCTGTGATACACAAATTGTACTATTTCTTTACAAAAAATGAATGATATGTATTTTAAGAGCCCTTATTCAGTATCTTGCTTTGGTGAGTGGTATCTGTTCCTGTGTCTTGGTAGCTCAAAGGACTTCACATGCATATTATGAGAGGAAACTTTTTTCAGAGTTTTTCAGTAAAGTCCAGGAACCCAAATGTTGAATTATTTTCAATATCTGTTAGGCAAATGAGATTGTTTAGAAAACATTTTATGTTGTTTAAATGTGGCCAGGTTTCCAAGGGAAATTAGAACTGAAAGATATGTCTTCCATACAATTTAACTTTGCTACAGTGTCCTGTGTCAGGAAAACTGAAACATTTTTGGTGAGGTTTATGTTGATTCGTTTTTGTCAAGTAAGTGGAGGGAGAACAGAGAGAACAACTGTAAATGTTTTATGAACATGGAGTGAGCTTCTGAAGTCTCGCAAATAACAGCTTTAAATGTTTATCAGAAATTTTTTTTTCTGTATACTGTCATCACGTGTGGTAGTGCTAGAATTGTATCCGTGAATTTGTAACTCTCTAGCATTCTCATACCACCTTTTCTGCATGTCTTAGGACATTTTTGTGTAATTTTTTATCTGTTATTCTCCCTTTTGAGCAGAATTAATATCTGGCCTTTCTTAGCTGCAAAACATACTCTCACCTCACTATTTTTGCTCTGGCTCATGTGATTTTTCTAGGCAATTCTTCCATCCTCTACCGTTTTCAAAACCCTTTCTGAGCACAGCCATAATCAGAGAAGTTATCTAATTGTAAAATACATTTCCTCTTGCTCTTCTTT
>WEIV01031071.1:38907-55349 GCA_013390005.1 Calyptomena viridis
ACATTTCCTCTTGCTCTTCTTTCTCACCCCCCTGCATATGTAGACTTGAAAGATGTGCATACTGTTTTACATTAGATAACTTTATGCATTTTCAGACTCCCTGACCACTAATAGAGATTACAGGATTATTTTAGAGCTCTGAACCCTCGCCTGTAGTGGAAATGAAAAACTTGGTGTATTTTGAGAGAAAATAAATGTTCCATTTTAAAACAGACTACCCACTGTTGAAATCTCACTTGTAAAGCCTGGATAAGAATTTTTGGTGCACATTTGCCACTGCAGATATGTGGCAGCTCTGTGTATATTTCAGAGGCGCACAGAGAAGAGTTTCTTTTACTACCTATCTCTGAGGTAGCATGCCTGGAAAGCCTTTTCAATGTGTAATGCTTTAACACCTTTGAAAGGGCAGGTAGAGCCTTTTTTTGCTCAGAATCTACACACAAGGCAGAATCCAGGCAGATCACTATGTCCAATTTCTAGTACATTGCTTAAACCATTTAATTATGTAGCTCTAGTTAGTTTACTTGAAGTTTTATTGCGTCAACAGTTTATTGACTTCAGAGAAGCAAACAGTTTTGTATTAGGCAGTTTCTTTCATCACCCTATCTGTAGTAAAGGTTGTATAGCAGACCAGACCTCTGGTACAGGTTTAGAGGCAGCATTTTAGTTTTTTTCAGTGTTAAAAATTGTCCATTGATTCCCACTGTTGCTTTCTCTGTGAGTTAGTAATTGAGGATGTTTTTTTTATTTTCCACTTTATGACTCCTTATCTGCCCCTAAAGGAGTAGTTGTTTATTCTCTGATGGGATGATTTGTCAGCTTAGAGGCTCAGGATCCCATTTTCCTAATGCTGTGTTTGTATGATCACTTTCTAATTGTCATGAGATGGGATGATTGTCCTGAGCAGTAACCCTTGGGGATAAGCTGACTCATTCACAGTTTGGACAAGCTTAGCAGTGGTAGTTTGTCAGTTTTTCAGTTATTTTAGTTTCATTTGCCTTGATACGTTGTCCTGGTGTTGTGTTTGGTCCATTGCTCTTGAATGCAGGGGTGTTCGTGAGGACAGGAGGGAATGCAGTTGGCTGAGGAGTGATGTATTTTTGGTTTCTTTTTTGTTATAGACAGAAAGATCCATTGCCTAATAGGAAACTTTCACAGCATTATCCAAGCCCCCTGCTACGTCACATGGTCTAAACATCCAGGTTTCAGATCAGATATAAAAATCTTTCATTTTGTTTCCAAGAATTGCTACATTGTATTTAGAGTTAATTGATATATGGATATTTCCAATATGAAACTGAAAATACAGATAGAACATATTTCACAATACTTTTAAAATAAGATAGAGAAGAATATAGTAAAATGGAGACAGCAAATTTTTGATGGAAAGGGTTTACATATTCTGCAATAGGATTCATGGTACTATGGCAGACCATGAAACATAGGGCTTTGTTGTAAAGAAAAAATTGATTTTATCCCAAAGCAGAGCCATTGCATCAGTTCCAGTATGCACATACCTTCATTGACACTCATAAGAATTACAAGTTTTGCCACTTGTACGCTTGACAGCAAATTTTTGATGGAAAGTACCTATTCGTCTGAGATCTTTGAAGTATCTAAACCCAACAAAAATAAAGCAATGTACAGCATAACTTGAACTTTTTTCTATATTACTTTTTGTCACTTAATGGATTTTGAGTTTTAGTGTCAAAACATTTTTTAACATTCTTTGAGAATGCTTCATAACCAAACACAGAATAATCTGTAAAACACAAAATAGTTGGAATAAAACTTTATTCACAATAGGAAAAATATAGTGTATTATTTATCTCTTTAATTGATTGCATTCATCTGAAATTATATTCTTTCTTTGAGCTTATAAATTTTTCAAGATCTAAAGTAATTTAACCAAATAAAAATAGAAGCATCCAAAACGGACTACATTTAGACAATGGCATATTGAACTGGATTCATGATGGTTAAATGGATAGTTGCAGTTGGAAGAATCATAGGCTGTAATAGACTGTGTTGCATCTTGTGCATTTGTCAATTCAATTCCTCTTAGGAATCCAAAAATATCTATAAAATACAGTATAAGCCAAAGAATCTTAATGGGATATGTATCTCCTCTTTAACTTATAAATATTTCAGTCAGCACAGAATTCGTCCTTTAAAATACAGTTTGGCTATCCAAACAGTGATGTCAGTATAACAGGCAGGGAAATTGCTTTGCTTGATTAAACTGTGTAACAGACAATATGTATTTTGATTGTTATTATCAATTCTAATAGCAAAAATGAACAGAATTTCTCAAGTGTGCTCATTGATTATAAACAACTGCCTGTCTTGGCAGTGCCTCATGTTTCAAAATAGTGCAGTGATGAGAGACATTGAAGACTGCTGATAATTGCTCAGATTTTACCAGTCCTTGTTGATACCATGTCTTCTCAACATTTTATGAACTGGAAACCTTGTACAGTAAGAGCATTGTGAATGGAAAATGGATGAAGCACTGCAGAAGGAGGTAGGAAGGCTTCAGTAGAGACAAATGTAGGGGTTTGTTGAATGTTATGACCGATTTCTAAGGAACTTCACCTTACTTGTAGTGGAGTCAGATGTGAGGGTCAGAACTTCGGGGAGCAGGCACAGGCCTGTCGATGACTCTTGATTTATAGTAATTGTATCTTGGCTGATTTGGCCAAGCTTTTTCTTTTGTGCGTGTTTCGTTTTGTTCCATTAGAATGTTCAGTCTATAAGCTTGCCTCTACTTCCAAGACCTATATCTGGTGTTTTAGTCTACAAAAGTCTTCACAAAAAAGTTATGGCTGTGCAAAGCTTTCGTTAGTGTTCATCTTATCCTTAGTAGCTGGCTGTAGAAAGAAACATGGCTTGGCATGTGTGCTGTTAAAGATCTGTGTGCTGGCCAATTATGTGGATAGGTGGCTGTACAGCTTGATTATTCATAGTTACAGTAAACTCACAGAGGTTTGAAGGATGTAAATGACAAAGATAAAAGGAAAAAAGACCAACCTGACAGTGGTTTAGCTATAGGCTTGCAAGAGAAATGAAGAAAAACAAGCAGTGAGACAGACAAATGGCCTAGACAAGTAGAACTGTCAGGCTGTTTATCCATGTTTTTGACATCTTCCTAATTTGTGAGAAGGGGAGAAGCCTTTACTAACACTCTGGAATCACAACGCATTCTTTTTTTCTAGTATTGGACATTTTGCCGCGTTTGGCTGTGCTTCTGGGTTTGAGCAAGAAATACCTTAAAGTCCTTTGTCTTTTTATCACTAGAGATATGTATGATGTAATGAGGTGTGGGAGCTATTGCATACATTCATTGGTCCTGGTTTGGATTGTAAACCCTGATTTATGTCAGGTTTTACTTGGGTGTGTATTTTTTGCCAAGCTTGGTTACATTGCACACTGCATAACTTGGTATTTAAATTTATGTCTTACTATCATTGGCAGTACTTTTGCAAGGAAACTACCTTTTGCTTCATCTGTGGGTTTTTTATTGTTACTTCTTATAAGAAAGCACTGATAAGTCTGTGAAAATTGATGTTTAGCATTTATGTCTGAAACTTAGCTTGTGATGTATTTTATGAAGTTTGAAGTAATATTTTTGCAAGTGATGCAAGTACTTGAACAAATTTGTAAATGGCTGCCTAAATTTCTAAGCCTTCCCTCTGGAAATGTTGCAGATGTTATTTAATATGCTTTATAAAAGCCTTGCGTGTTTCTGAATTTGTTTAACTTCAGGAGAGAGGGAGTTTATGTATGTTGTTACCATTGAGGCGAAATGTTAAGAGTTTGGAGTTGTCAGTTCTTTAATGGGCTTTCTGTTCCCACTGGATTATCTAATTGAATTTTTGCACTTTAATTTGTACAGAAAGAAGTGTCCAGAGGTGCCAATTTCTTTCATACACTTAGATCTAACAGAGACTTTCTATAGAAAGAAATTTTGGAACAGAGACTAGTGCAGGATAACCTGTATCTGAGGGCAGGGTAAACATGGTATGTCTGTAAAGGCCAATGTTATGTTCTCACTGTTAAAAGAACAAAGAATTAAATTATTTGGTGATTGCATATATAAATAATTTATATTGAAGATTATATGCTTGCAAATTTCTTGCCGTGAATCTCAAGTGTACACTTGAGCTAGCTATTAGGAAGGTTGGACTGGAGGTGGAGTTTGTCAGGTATAACAGAATTTTGTCTTCTACATTTTGATAAGGTATTCTGTAATGCCGTTTATAATGTTCTAGAAAAAGTTAGATTTTTAAAGTAATTCTAAAAGCTAGATTTTGTCTGTTTCCTATTTTAATACAGCTTGGCAAGGCTAAGCCTACTGTGCCTATGGAGAGATAGCAAAATGATGAATAGCCCTAAAGTTTAGTTTTGTTTGAACAGCTGTAGAATTTCCTTTAATAAGGACAGAAATATCTGTGACTAGGGTTATATTTATTTTCCCAAATAGGAAAGATGTCATTCTTCACTGGAGTGAAATGTCAAATAAAACAGAATTTTGTAACCCTGTGTTAGTCTTCTGTTAGATGATAATGATGTAAAAAAGCTGGTTAAGTTTCCTCCGTACCACAGGAAAAAAAGCAGAGCTTTTCTGTTTTCTTGTGGGTAATGTTAGACTCCATTTTTCTAAATTCAGGAGATTAGTTTTTTCTGTACCTCAGCTTGAACTTTTATAACGTGTTACTCTTTTCTAGTTTACTTAGAAGAGAGTGAGAAAAAAAGAGGAAATAGTAGTGTTTTCTTTCAGAGAACTTGAGAGTAATCATAGATTGAGGTTTTGAGGCAGATGTGCTATATTGTATCAGAGGCATTGATCCCACCCGTGCTGGTACTTGCTTGCAGCGCAGCACACCTGGGAGCACATAGGCTGTCCCTCAGAAACCAAGATACAGCAATGAGAACTGATGTTCCCACCCTTACAGGTTTCTTCTAAAATGTAGGTCCTTGGGCATGGAATACTTTGTTTCCCCAAGAAATACTAATCTTGCAATCTTCTCATATTCTGGGTTTTGCTGCTTTTTATTTTGCTGCTTTTTATTTTGCTGTTTTGTTTTTGATACCTGATGATTGATAAGAGAAAACTTGTCTACAGTTCTAAATCTTTTACCTTTGGGGTTTTGTTTTCGTGACAAGGAGGTTTTACGCCCTCTTGGAAAGTGATGATTAAGAAATGCATAAATGTTTGTATTAAAAGGTGCTTAAAAAGGACACAGCCTGCATCAAATGATATTGCAGTTGTTAGGATTAGCAATTCATAACCTGTTCATGCCTTGTTTAATTTTTCTCTTTGTGTTTCTTTAACAGGATGCTGTACTTTCGATGAGCCGCTCAGTTCCTGTGGCTATAGTCAGACAGATGATGATGATCTTAACTGGGATCAGGTGAATGTGCCAATAAAGCCATCCTCAGGTCAAGGCATGCCGTCAGGTTGGTCGTGATTTTGCTTTGTTTCTCTTTGATGTTAGCTTATGTGTTTATTCTGCACTTGTTGACAGTATTGTTGTTAAAATGCTGCTTCATCTAAAGCTGTTTGTTAATTACAATACTCAGATCTTTCAAGTGATTTTTGTGAGGATTATTTTGCAAATCAAAGGTTTTCTTTTGTTATTTGGGAAATAAAAATGTTAGAAGGTAGAAATAGAAAGCTGGTATCATCTGGGAAGGCAGAAAGAAAACAGAACAATGTTATGAAAATATATCTGAAGTAGTACTAGAAACAGGCAGACAGGACTACTCAGACTCAAAGGAAGAAGGAATAATAAAAGATAAAACAAAGATGGCCGTAGGCATTTTCATTGAAAGAGGTGTTAATCAAAATCTGCTATGAGAAGAAAAAGAGGTGAGAGAAAAAGAAGAGGTGTCTCAAAACAAAGGGTCTCAATTATATTATGCTGGTTGTATTGAAAAGACAGTTGTGATACTATTAGTGCATTTTGTGCACTGCATGCAGTTGGACCTTGTTCCATAGCAACAGCCCTTGCATTCTGCTGAACTATAGACCTACTCTGCTAATACAATCATTGTTTTAGTACTTCACCCACAAAATTTGTAAAACCTCTTTATTGTTTTTAAACTATTCACTAGCCTTAAAGTTATGAGTAGTTCTTTTCTAGTTTTTACCTAGATGTGTTAAGAGGTCCCCCCATGTACTGATCTCCATTTCTTGGGAGATTATTGCCTGCTGCCCAACTCAGCATCTGCTTTGCTTTTGACTTAGCCTCCAGTGACTATTGTCACCTAAAAGTAGGCAAAACAAAAAGACCACTACATAAAGTTGCTGGGTTTGTAGTATCATAGGACTTTTCCTGCATTAGCCCCGTAACTTAGTATAAATATATCTATAACACTTAAAAGCATTGCAGATAAAAGTCCTGATATTTCACATACTTTTCAATTAGGTCTTTAAAGGACTTGTAATGTACTTTGGTGTTTATGTAAAATGTCTTTAACAGTTGTCCTTGTTGAGGACATGTTCCTCCCTAATTTTTGAATAAGGGAATTAGGAGGTAAACAATGTGAATCTTCAGCAGTGACTGTATAAATAAAACTTGAACATATGCACTCATCATTAGTATGCTAATAAATGTACTAATGTACAATATGTACCAATCTGCCTTAAATATCATTCACTTGCAGAAATGCTTTCTGTGGTCTTCACTGTAGATTTATGTCCCTGTGTTGTGGACAACATCTTTTCTGAGGTTCATGGCTGAACTGAAGTACCTTTTCATTCAGCCTCTTGTTTCCCCTGGCAAAGGCAGAACTCCCAACTTCAAGATGAATGTTTAGTTTATCTGGAGCTTGGATGATCATGCTAGATTGAGTTCATCATCCCAGATAAAGGAGGTTCTTTCAAATTCTTTTTTAAACTGGCTTTCATTCAATGGTCTTGGCATATACTGCTAAACATTTTCTGAACTATTTCATTAGTGCTTAATACTGTTTCTCAAGTTGGAGCTAATGCACATGGCTTATCAGTCATCTTGGCTTACGCTACAAGGGGTACATTCTTTTTCTCAGTCATTCCACTGGAAATTCTTTTTCAATTCCAAACTTTGTTCACTACTCTCCCCACTTGGATTTTGTGAAGGTGATTGTTGGTATGTGATGTTCAATCCTCTTGGCAGATAGAACAAGTTCTATGTTCTCTTCTGTGATAACCACAAGCTTAAAGTTTTATTTTCCCCGTGGCCAGTCCAGAATGGGAACTAGCATTTCTATGGAGGAAAAATGATACATGCAATTTTATTTATCAGATATCATACAGCTTTTTTCTTTTTTGTCTTCCTGCCTTTTTATAAGACTAAAATAATGTTCTGGCAATCAAGTAAAAAGATATTAAATTTTGTAACAAGTTATATTTACAGTTTGGGGAGTTTTAGTCTGCCCATAAAGGAAGTGAAATATGCTTTGGGGGCCTTGGGTCAGAAGATGAACGAGTTCGTCTGAGAAAGGTTGAGGATACTGGTGCCTTAAAAGGTCAAAAACCCCTTTGAGAGGGAAAGAAATGCTCATTTTTTTGCAAATGAGAAGCAATGTGTCTAAGGGCATGATTCAGTCAAGTGTTATCTAATTTTACCTCATAATTTCATCTAGGCATTTTTTTCCTGTTCTTGCTCAAATCATCATCTTAATGATTTTAATTAGATATCAGTTAGCCTTAGCCAGAGGGTTATGTGATACACTTAAAATATGATTTGAAGTAGTTTGTCAGCAGTTTCTGAGTTATGTATTTTAGAAGAAATAACTTCAGATGATAATGAATAGAACATCTTAGATTAATGGTTTGTGGGGAATTCTTGGCTTGAAAGCAAAATGCTTTATGCAACAATGTTGTAATACTGAACTGAAACAAGATCTCTCAGTTCAGTAATCCCCTGTCAGTAGAAAAAAATTAATGCATGTAACATTCCTAATTTCAGGCAACATGCTCCAGTAAGTGAGTTGATATTGATACGTAATATTTTGTATAATTTGGTGGCAGTTGGGGGAGCACAGTAATTATGGCATTTGATTTATTTTAATCCACATGAGACTGTTGAGAGCGTAGCTGCACTTCAGCTAGGTAAGTATTTTGGCTTGATATGTTATTTCAATGGGATGAAAGAAATATCATACAAGATTTGTACATATGTGTGCATGCTTTAATGTATGCATAATCTATTTACATGTTTAATAATATTATTCTTTGAGAGACCTCGTTTTAGATAAAAATTGGAGAAATGTATCAAAGGTAATAATAAAAAGTTTCTGAAAGTGTTTCTTACAGTGGACTTTAGTCCCTGATGGGACTAAAGTAAGTAGGGTGCTAGTAGGGTGCTAGTGCTCTAATTTTCTTGATAATATATAAGCATGGCCTTTAATGAGTCAGTACTAATCTGAAATTGTGTTAAACAAGCCCAAAAAGAGTAATGACACGTATGTATTTCTGTATGTAATTGAATTAAATGAGAATGTTAATCCATTGCTCTTGTGTTTCAAGTGTCCTGTGAGTCAGATGGAGTAAATGCTGTAGGAAGAGCAGCTCTTCCCTTTTCTCAGCCTCTTTCTCCTCGTTTTTCTGTTCCAAGAATGTGTGTATATAAGTGTTCACAACTATAATTATGGAAACACTTAGTCATTATTAATGCCATCTTGGATTATCCTATGTAACAGTTACAGTGGTTTGATATTAGTGTATTTATATAATACATATTTACAATTAGAGCTAACTGTAAGCCCTCTAGCTGTAGTCCAATAAACATGTCCCTCTAGCAGCAGTCCAATAAACATGTCTTCAGAAAAACAGGCTCAAAAACTAGATTACTTTATTGGCAGGGCATGGGCTGCAGGAGTGGCCTCTGCAAGAGGAGACAAGGGGCTGCCCTGTGTTGGACATATCTGATTTCCAGGTGGCTCCAATGGACCCACCACTGGGCACAGCTAAGCTTCTGATGGCACCTCTGGGGTAGCATGTTTGAGAAAGCTGCTGCTCAGTGTTTTTTACCCTATCAGGGTGAAGACTGAGAATATGTGAGAGCATCAGCCCTGAAGATACCAAGATCAGTGAAGAAGAAGGGGCTTCAGGTACTAGAACAGAAATTCCCCTGTAGGTTGTGGTGAAGGCCATGGTGAGGCAGGCTGTGCTCCTGCAACCCACAGGGGTCCATGGTGGAGCAGATAGATACCTGCAGCCAGAGTGGGGGGAGATGCTCTGAAGAAAGCTACAGCCTAGGGAGGGGACCCCACACAGGAGCAGGATTTCTTGTAAGACTTGTGGTCTGTGGGATACCTTCACTGGAGCAGTATGTTCTTGGAGGACTGTGTCCCATGGAAAGAGATTTTTTTATTTTTTTAGATATTTGAGTGCTTTGTATTAGTTCATATATTGCTAGAGAAAGTAATTACTGACAGCGATGCAATTAGAATGTTTTGGATACTGTAAGAAATACAAATATTATCAAAAGTTTGCTCTATTTGTCATTTGCTGGATATAATTTCTGTTCATGTCAAGGTATTGTTTAACTGTGTTCAGCTGTGTAAAATCTTTCCATAGTGTTTCATAGTTCCAGCTGATTTCTAAAGGACAGTCACATCATTTTTATATGAGGTATTGGTTGGTTTAATGTATCTGAAGGGATGTCACTGCATTTGCAATGAGTCACTGGCATCAGCCTTTCATTCATTTTAAAACAGTTCAAATCCAAATATAAATCAAATGTTCACAGGCTGCCATTCACTGCGTTGAAAGGATGTTTCCTGCAATGAAGCCTTCTGTGTTTAATAAAGTGCTGGTTGTAGCCAGGATGATGATTCCGTTTGTGCTATTTGAGGTGATAGTATATGATTTTCATGGCTATATGTGATTTTTTGAATGGCCTACCGTGCTTATTTGTATTCTGAATATGTAGTGTTGCTTAATGTTTATCAATGCCTATGTAATGTCTGCAGAAGATGCTTTTAATGCTTATATAAATTATTGTTTAAAATGACCCATCAACCAGGCATGCATAGCTAGCAGATATGCTATAAACAAGACAGTGATTCAAAGGAGTTTTTTGTACTATAGAATATGAAGTAGTTGTGTGAAAAATGTGCATTGTTGTTTATTATGCATAGAAGTGTTGTGATCCGTTTTAAAAAGACAGATAAAGCGATCAGTTGGTAGATGTGCAGTTCAAGCCAACTGCTGTGTCTTACCATGTAAAGTTGCGGTTCTTTCGATTTTCCGTTATGATGAGTACTTTATCATTAAGTATGTTTTAGCACTGCGTTGCATTTATGTTTTCTGTTAGCAGGGATGCTTTTCTTCCATTTGCATTCATATTGAATGGAATTACATGCATTTCTTACTCAATCCTGTTTCCCCCAGATTACTTTCAATAGCTCAATTTTTAATTACTTTGAATGTTATCAAGACATCATGTAAAGCACTGTCAAGGTGTGGGAGTTGAAGCTTGCTGACTGTGTTAAATTTTTTCTTAGAATTTTCTAGACCTGGAGCACTAGCACGTTTAGCATTTTATTGCGCATCCAGGTAATAGCTGCAGCCATTAAGGACATGCCTTTTGGCAAGCAGCTCCAGCTCATTTTGACACATTTATGCCAGTTTCCAGTTAACTGTGTAAGTTAATACCAGTTGCTCCTAATATGGAGCAATATGGAGATCAGACCAAGCAAACCACCTGAGTAGGTTTCCAGCTACCTCTGTGCTGCCATGACTGTGCCGCAAGTACTTGGAGGGGTTAGCTACTTTAAAAACAACACTTAAAGACTTAGTGAGTGGTCCTCTTAACAGGTTTGTTCAACTACCAAAATAATGCCGCCAGCTATGTCTGAGGTATTGCTTATTGTGGTAATTTACGGGGATCTTACAGTCATTTTTGTAGCTGCTGACCTGACTGATAGATTCCAAACTGGCACAAATTCTGGGTTTATTACAAATATCGAACATCCAGTATCCTTGCAAAGGGAAGTAAAATATTAGTCACCATCAGAATCCCATTTTCAGAATCACTGGCAGACAATGTTCCTAGCTTGCTTAGTAGGCCAACTAGACAAGTTATTGTAACGTATTTTGCCTACAAATAAAGGCTAATTAAAAAAGCTCAGTAGCTTTCAGAGAAATTAGTGCTAGTGATTTCCTTAATCTTTTGTTGTAGGTGTTCTCTACATATGACTTTTAGTTTACCCTTTTTTCTTCTTTTGTAGAACAAAATATTTTGAATATGCACAGTGTGGAGTTATGAAGTAATACCTAACAGATTACGGACTTCTAAATTTTCATTTGAAGCAATAGGCTTTCTGTAGTGTTTATGTCTGTAACTTCAGGATATCAGTTCTCTTTAAGCATTCCATAAGCCCTCTCACATTTGAGTGCAAAATTGCAGAACATGCTGAAACTCATGGAAGTAAGTGGGAGACACTATATTAGAACTACCAGTAGCTGATAAAGATTTAAAGATGGAAAAATGATGGAAAATGATGATATAAAATTATGGCTTTTTTTTTTAACGTTTGAGGAACTTTCCTCTTCTGTAGAAGACAGACAGAGGCTATATGAAAGATCTGGGAAGTCACTTCTCATTAAATGAGAATATTCTCAAAGCAGCCTGGAAGATAAAGTTGACTGCTGAGGGTAATTCTGTGTAACACCATGTAGTGCCACAGAGTGCTAAGCCAGTCATGTAGCCTAATTCATTTGCCTTGCTGTGATTACATGTTTCCTGCTGAGGTTATATCTAACACCTGCCATCATATATGCTGAGAACCAGCTAACATAATAAGCTAGACACCGGCGCTGGGTTTGAAATGGATTTCTTGACAACAAAAATGTTTAAGATTAGGAAGTTTTACTGTTACGTACTGGAAACCCAGTCTCTCATCTCACCTTCCATCCATTGTGCCAGACACTATCCTGCTGGTTAAGTGCATCAGGATCTAGTTTCATATTTCCCAGTTAAATTAAAAGTAGAAGTACTCTGAATAACTGCACTTTTGTTTGTGTATTTGTTTTCCCTTCCTGGAGTATTCATGAGGAGTTCCTTTAGATGACGTGGGAGTACCCCAACAGGAGAGAGGGAGTTGAGGTAAGAGAATCCCAACAGGAGAGAGACAAAGTACTTTATGTTGTAAAGCCAGTAAAAAAAATTTTTTTTTTGCAGTACATTCTGGTGAACTGGCATTTTTCAAGTGGAATATTGGTCTGTAAAAGAACTATGAAGTTACTTCTGGTGCAGGCTCTTGGTTCAGAAAGACAAGACTAATGTCAATTCTCTTTCCTGGGGATGCACCCAAGACATGTAAATGTACCTCAGGAAGCTTTAATCTGGGTAGTTTGAGACTCTATAATAATATAAATGAAGTAGCACGTGGTTTAGTGTAGGGTTCTGTAGGTACTAACTCAGTGCTGATGGCATATTACTGTACCCTGCCATGCACGTCTCAGTTGAAACCAGTGTAGCTTCTGCTTCAGTTTTATCAGACTTGTATTAGGTAGCAATACAATTTCTGTGCTTTTTGCCTTGTTTTTTTTCTTTTGTTGAAGAATGAAAATACTTTACCTTTTTGAGCAAAGGCCAGTAAAAAGCCTGTGGGGAATGTGACTAAACAGTGAGTCTGAAAATCCTCCTCGAGGAGCTGTACTCACTACATTGCAAGATCAGGAGAAAGGAGAATAATGGCAGTATTCCTAAATAAGCTTTTTCTTGTTTAGTAATTAATCTACTGAAAAAAAAAAAAAGGCTCTTAATTTCTTGCAGTCTTCAGGGCTTTTCTTTCAGTCTCATGCTTATCCCATTAGATTTCTTCTCATCCATCCTGCCCTTTAGAAACTAATAAAGAGTGGATCAAAACCTTTCCTTGCATCTGCAGGCTTTAAAGTGTAGAATGTGACTGCCTCCATTTCATGGCCTAAATCAGTTGTATCCTGAGTTAGAAGCTTATCTTTTAAGACAGTTCTTCTATATGACAAGATCATAGTCATGGACTCAGTTAAAATGACAGTGAGCTGTTATTTTAAAACATTAGGTTTTTTTACTGAAATCTAAGAGGAATTTCTTGTCTCAGTTAGCTTTATGGGAGATTTTTCATTCCTTCTTACAGCACTTAATTTGTTGGCAGGCATTGATGACTGATAGTATGTTGTTAGCAAGTCTAGCTGTGACTGTAGTAAGAGTGGCCAAAAAATCATTGATTTGAGGCAGAGGTCATTTAATGCTGCATCAGAAAGCTATTTGGCAAACCTGTCATTCACAGAATGCTGGTTCTTTGGGTTGAATTTGAAATTATTCTGAAGTACAAGACAGTGATAAAGAAAGCTTCTTCCTCATCCATGTCAAAACCCAGGGCTGTATGCTATTTTGATCACAGTTTAAAAACAGTGTGTTTTTAGCATCTCCTTTTGTCTTTCTTCTTTTGCCACAGAATTATGTAGTTTAAATTACTTTATTATCCTTAATCAAGTCTCATAGGAAGTGCTCTATGTAGTATTTTTAAATCTGATACACCATGGAAGTATATTGGAAAATGGCTAAAATTTTACAGGGTGAAGTTTCTTCACTTAATGTCTGGGCATAAACAACATTTTTTCAATGGAAGGAATTGGTTCAGCCAAAAGGAGCAGATTTAGGAGACTACATATAGCCACCTAGAAGTTCTGTTTCCAATACATCTTTGAGTGCTTATAGATTTCTAGACTTTCTGAACTTCTGCTCCGAAGTTGATAAAAATCATGTGGCAGTTTGTCATGTGGAAAAACATGGCAGCAGGGCTAGGTTATTGCACAAGCAAAATGGTTGTGTTGTATTTAAGTCCTCTGGTATTTGAAGCAGTCTGATTTCCCAACATATCAGACACAGTCTTACTCCTTTAAGTAAACTTCCAGAACTCAAAGTCAGAGAAGAAGCAATTAAAAGGTTTTCATGAACTTCATGGGCTGAATTAAAGAGCTCGGTACTTTTGTTCTTGGTGTTAAAGCAGTACAGTTACTTCTCTCATTGGCTGACATAATGCTTTCTCCATCTAGAAGTCACATTTCCTATCAACTGTATTTCAGTAGGACAAAGGGAAAAAATCCTGTCTGGACCTCATTGGAAATGTAATGATGTACACAACCATTTGATTAGAAAACAGGTGCAGGTAATTATCCAAGTCGTAATGTTGCAGCAGCTAGTAACATCAAATGTTTGTGGTAATTGCATACAACCAATTGATCACAGTTCTGTGATTTTCACATTGCAGATTTAAAAAACACTTTTCAATCCACATATATTCATATTAGAACATGGAAGCCATAGATGCATTTTTCTCACCAATAACTTCATATAGTATGATTTTGCATTAAGTTCAAATATGACTGTATTGTTACTTAAGTTTTTACTATTTCATTTTCCCTTAGAGAGGAGATGTCCTTCTGCTGAATTTAAGTTCCTGATTTCCCTATACTCTTACAGTTTTTACCTCTTCTAGATGTCACAGTCAAAGCTAGAGTCATTCTGGTTTCTGCTGGAAGGTATCTGGGCAGGATATACTTCACAGTTCATTAGATGCTGTGTTGCAGCACTCAGCTGTTCTCAACACCCTAAAGACTTTCTCATCAGAAAAAGGTGAGAGTGAGACCTAAAGGCATATAACCCACAAAAGGATGAGAGTAAAATTAAGGTGCACAGATTCAAAGTAATGATGATAGAACCTATTGGTAGATAGAGTGGAGCATTGTCACCTGCTCCAGAAAGCACCTAAGCACCATATAATGTAATGAAGGGGAGTTCTCCAAGTGCCTGGTGCATGTGCACCTGAGCGTGGTGGCACCATCCCGAACTTGGGATTCAGATGTTGTTCTTCCCAGCATGTCTCCTGCCATGGCACAAGAAATAGGTCAAAGACATGGTAACAATGGGATGATCCTTAATGTATTCTCTTACTTATATGTTGAGAGCTACAAAAGAAAGGGAGGGAATGGAAATTTGCTGAAGAGGCAAATTTGTTTTGTGCAAGGCCTATGTGTTAAGAGCACTGCTCAAAGAAAATAGAGATGCTTCTTTCTGAAGCTTTTTTACAGTCATATCTTACATTTGCAAGGAAATGGCTCTTGTTAACCTAAGTTAGTCATTTGCCCACTTTCTACATGTGGGCTGTATTAGAAGTTAACATGAGAAATAGATCTGTAGAAGAGAGATTAATATCTGTCAGGCATTTGAGAAGGCTCTGCAAGGAAAACAGAAGGTGAGGAGAAGCAGATCCCTGGTCTGGTCTTTTGCCTCTTCAGTATTTTAGCAGATTTCAGTTAACGGGAATCAAAGCCAATTACTGTTTGAATGGCAGACAGCCCTTACCCTGTGGTTCTCACATCTTAGGAAAGGGATCCCACACCTGTACTGGTACTTAAAGAGTAGAGTAGTGATCTGCGGTTCACGTTGTTGATTGTGGAAACAAGTGGTTTACCAAGAAAAGACTGAGAGGACAGACTTTGGGAGGAGGATTCTGGGCTTTTCTGTATCCCAGATAAGGGTGGGTGCTTTTGTAGAAGCTAGCACTGTACATGATAAAAGGGATGTAAAACTTGCTGCTTTTCTTAGCGTTTCCTCATGAGGTTTCCTTATTAAGCTGCCACACATTAAATGAAACACCTTTGAAAGGTCCAGGATGATAGTTGATGAGGGTCCTGTTCTGAGGAGATCAGTTGGATATTATGCACCTCTTGAGCTAGTGCCTCTGGAAACTGATTAATATAAAAAGCATCAGGGAGGACAAGGTGAAGATGTTACCTGAGTTCTGGAAGCTAACTGCGTAGCAGCAACATCAGTGGTTAGTTGTGAGAAACAAACAAATCGTCATTTTCTAGAGTAGACTTGATCAGCAACAGCATCAAGTTGCCTTTATGAGTGTACCATGTGCTGTGTGAATTTAAGGCAGCCCTTGGCCTTGATATTTTACAGTAGAATAAATTGATGTACCATTTATAAAAAGATGTGGTAACTTTCATCAATCACATTTAGGTGTTACATGTGCTATGGTGTTCTTGCCATGTTTAATTTTAGTGTGAGACACATTTATGAAGGCAGAAAATTGTTTGGAGAAATGTCAATTCAGGCATTTTACTTACATGGCTTGCAAAATGAAACAGCTTTACTGGCAGATATTTTTTCCTGCTTTTCAGTGTAGCAGTACTAACAATTATATAATTAGTAAAAATTTAATTATTATTTTAGTTACAGCAAGGAAAAGCTATATTTTGCAAGGATATATTATAATTCCTGTTGAATTTAAATTATCCATGCTGTAGATTGTCTACATCCCGTTGTACTTTTAAGTTAAAGTAAAGTAATAAAACAGATCATTTTAGCTCCTGTGCAAGTCTATAAAGAAGCAAAATTCAATTTAAAAAAGAAAACACCTTGGATATGGTCTGTATTTACCAGTGAAGTTAA
>WEIV01031071.1:63805-97398 GCA_013390005.1 Calyptomena viridis
CTTATGCCTATTAATGCCAAATATTGCTTATTACTGTGTAGTAAACAGTCTTTCAGTTTCTAGCTTCTGCTAGTAATAATAAAATAGTAAAACACATATAAACAGCTTCAATGGGTTTGGTTCTAGCATACCTGTCAAATAAATAGTAGTACATTGTAAACTTAGGTATTTGAACTCAATACTACTTAGAGAGTTTGGTTCTGCTTTTCAGGAAACAAGAAAATTAATCAAGGACATAGTAATAATGACTTAAAAGTTACTATTTGTTTTACTTTTCAGAACAAAATGAACTCTGTATCTTGTTTTTAGGGATGCTATGTCCCCATTTCTGTTTCAGTTCTGTGTGAACTGACAGTTGTTGTCCTTGTTTCATGCCTGTCTTCTTGCATGATAATGTAAAAGGTTGCAAATATGAAAAACAGGGCAGGAATTGAAAAAAGCAACATTGATCACAGATGACTGTTGGGGAGAATCATATATCATGCAAAAATAACTGCAGCCAGCACATAACATGGCCCTCATAAGCTAACTTCTCATTAACTGGCAGTAATAAAATTTACACTCTTATTTATCCAAGAATGTCAAATGTTTTTTCCAGAAATGAGTAACACCTCGTAACAGCCATGAGGCTGTGTGGTGTCCTGCATAATTTACAGACAATCTAATTGACCTGTGCAGGTTAAGTGACTTGCTTGAGATAATGAATCAGTGGCAGGGTGTGAAATAAAGATGAGAATTAGTTTATGATTCCTAACAGGACACGTATGTTGCTTTCCACTCCAAAACACCAATGCTGACTTAAAGTCTGTAATCTCTTTTATCTCAAACTTTCATTGAAATATAATAAAAAAGCCTTAATAAAGGAGACAGTGGTAAAATACAAACTTTTTATAATGGATGTTTGCACTCAGCAAAAAAAAGAGATGCACTAGAAGCAGTGCAGGTATCCCTGCATAAGATGACAGAAGATGTTGCTTTGAATGTTGTGTATCTTTCTCACTCCAGTGAGCTCCATCTCACAGTAGACTCAGGTAAAGTTTCTCTTTATATTAGTGCGAAGCTGGTAAAAGTCTTTCTTATTCTTTAGAGAATTTTGTTTCAGACAGCCTCAGCTACATCTCTTCAGCCTCTACTCAGAGACAGAACGTTGTACAAGTGCTACAAATGTGAAATTTTCTCTCCAGATTAATTTCACTTTGCAATAATTTATATGCAGTAGTATTCTGATATTATTTGCCAACAGTATTAAATATTTTTTTAATTTTTATTTATATTTTAAATATATTTTTTANNTCTTATCCTCAGACAATTAAAAAAAAAAAAAAGAAAGTATGGGTAGAATTGAGTATTGCAGGTTTCTCTCTAGATCTTAGCAACCTAACTACCAAAGCTGAGTAGTGTAGAAGGAAAACAGCTCATCTGTAATTGCTGTCCTAGCTGAGACAGATGAAAAATCATAAATAATAGACTGACTGCATGTTTTATGCTAGAAGTTGTAAGCAAAGTCAAGCTAGAGGGAAATATGAGTTTAAATCCCCCTGTGGATATAAGCTAAATATTAGAGAATTTTAGTTTTTTCTAGAGATGCAGTCTCTCTTGAAGTATAAATAATATTTCTAACTATTTAAGCATGTGTTATGTTGTTAAAGGGAATAAAACACTTCCTACCTTCTTCCTCATGCTTGATTAAAAAGTGATTTCCTGGTAATGATTTCTTGGGCATTTGAGAACCTTTAAACAACATTTTTACCAACATCTCAGAAAATCTTCAGAGTGGTTTTTTTTTTTTTAATGGACTAAACTAGTGTTTCACTCTTTAAAAAGAAAAGAAAAAAAGATCTTTTTAGCTCCCATGAAATAAAAAGAGTGCTACAGAGAATAACTGAAGTGCTTGTATTTTGGCTCAATTACTGCTTTTCCATCTGTTAGAAAATCATTTGAGATTTTTCAAGGTATGAAATACTATTTTTGTTGTTTAATGCAGAATTAAAATTAGTTCGTCTAAAAAATGGTTTTCACACGTAGTTTAGAACACATAATCAGTAGATAGATAACTGAGGGTTGTAAGGATGTCAGTACTTTCTTTAGCTTTAGGACCCTGATTGTGCTTTTAGATCAGGTATATGTTGCTATTTGTATAATGTTATTTATTTCTCATTATGTTCAAGGGCTTTATCTACCATGTAGCAGTCTTCTTGGTGCCCATGAAGCTGGGACAAACCAGACAATATAAATGCTTATGTACACAATACACCTACAGAAAATTATGATGGCCATATCCCCCATTAAAAAAAATTAAGGAATCTGGATTTCAAGAGGAAACAGCAAGGTTCAAAAACTAACTGCTTTAGTCTTTTAACATATTGAATGCCTGCTCAGACTGATTTAGTTGAAGAATAGAAGGGGGTTGTGTTGTTGAAATCTGTTCATAAGGAACAGATGCAGGGAGATGGTCGGGAGAAGACCAAAGAGATTGATGAGGCTGGTATCCTTGATGGAACAAAGAAGCTAACTAGTGTGGCAGGACAAGAAACTTCAGAAACGTAAAGAATTAGACATATGAACTGTGAGAATCTTAGACTGGTTTTTGTAAGTGTAAAATAAATGCCAGTACTTGTTAGTAATAACACAGGGATCAAAAAATCCAACCTCTCTTCTCTCAGGAAATGTAGCTTTACATAAAAATAATTTTTTAAATCAACTCTAGTTTTAAAAAGAATTAGGTTTTGTAGTATTTTAGTCTTTTCCTAGGCCTTTGTTTCCTCATTACTTTTTATTCTGAGGGATTGGATATTAGAAGTTGATGGAAAGTTTACTCAGAGTGCATCAAGACAGCAATTTTTAAATCAAGTGCAAAGATCTTTAAATAACTGAAAGAGGCTACAAATTCTAATAATTTAAGTTAGTTTTAAATTATCTTGTTTTAAAATATTTCTCTGGGGGGAAAAAAGAGCACTCCAGAGAAAATGGAAGTTTATTCCTGTCTAGTTGCTCGAGCTGGACTTGAAAAGCTGTAGGTCACTCCTGAAGTAGCAATTGTCAGAATATGTTTCAGAAGTTTTGCCCCTGATTTCTGATGAAACCAAGAGATTTGTAACACATTCTTCTTATCTGCCAAACCATGTTAGCAATATTGCTGGCCCGTACAAGAAGAGGAAGTTTTGGATGAAGTTTTTATTTTAAAAAGGCGGTAAGAGCTTGTCTGTCGTTGACCTTTTTCAGTCACTACTTTTTCACTTTTCTGGTACGACCTCTCTGAATTTCATTACTGAAATACATGAAAAGACTGTTACAAAAAGATGAGAGGAAGCAGTATATTTGTAAGACTGAACTGATTAATTCTCATTGACCTCCATTACAATAATGATATCAACCAATCCACCTACAGAAGTGATAATGAAGTAGAAGTAATTAGGGTTTAATAAAAATCTCCTTTACATTATTCTTTCAGGAAATTAACTTACATTCTGTTAAAGCTTAGTGAGTCTTGCCTTCTGTGTCATGACAGGCCTTATCAAAATGATGGGCGAAGAGTAGGAATAGCCTAGATGCATTTATGTAGTAATTGTTCATCATATTGCATAGTCTGTCGAGTTACAATCTGCACAAAAAATCAAGTTTCAGTGTTACAAAATGGGTGATGTCGCTGCCTGACTGAAAAGTTTTTTTTCTATTTGAAATAAGTGCATTTCAAATGATGGGAAAAAACCCTCTGTGTCTCTAGAGACTTACATAAGAGAGTAGAAATAGGATTCATTTTCAACAGAACTTCTTTAGTTAAGAAAGTTAGTGCAAACTTTAAACAAAATGCAAACAGCGATGCACAGCTTCTTGAGCATGACAGATAGTTCATTCTGTGCATAAACAGCATTCAGTATATATCTGTTGTGCTCCTCGTAGCAATTTCTGTGTCTCAGCAGGCATTTTAGAAGATTTGTTTAAACTATCCCCACACTTTAAGAAATACGTTAACAAGAATTTTTATTTAAATATTTTCCTTGTGTTCTTAAACCTTAATCTCTGAATTTTTACATCCATAATTGCGCAATGCGTGAAATAGATTGCTGACATCTAACTAAGTGTGCATTCACTTTCCAGTAGACAATTCTCAGCTTTCCTCTTGTGTTCAGCAGATGATAGGAAGGAACAGAGTATGACAAGTGTAATAGAGACTGAGCGAGTGGTGCTCAGTGTTCAGATTAACACAGCAGACTTAGCAAACAATCCATTTTGCCTGAGGATATGGGGGTTTAGGTGTGCTTTAGAGAGTGGGTGTTTTCTGAGACATGGTTTTGTTTGTAGTTTGTGTTCTACCTTTTCTGAAGAAGAGACTTAGACCTCTTAAAGAAGCTGGAAGAGTGGACTTATATTTCAAAACAAGTCGACTTTCAAAGTAACTTTAAATGTGTTTATGGAACCATATCTACTACCAATTTTTTTTTTTTCATTTCCATCTCCAGCTTGGAATCTCAGTGTTTCTATATAGAAGTACACTGAAAAATGGGGACTGTGTTTTTTTAATCTTAACTAAGTACCAGAATTGTAGGTATTGTTTATGATAATAGCTGATTGAAAAAATATCTGGACTACAGGTTAAATTTTTAGTTTGAGTATATACTGCCACTAATATGATTTCCTTGGCAAATTTTTCCTGGGCTGATTGTAGGTAAGTCTTCAACATTTGGTGCATGTTTCATTTAGTTCAAACTTCACTACTAAAACACTTGAAAATATTCACAAAATGAAGTTATTCAGGCTTCAAAGGATCACAGCAAAAATTCAAAGAGAAAGAATTGGGGTTGTTTCAAGTTTAGTTTTTGTAAATAAAACTGAAATAACCTTAGATTAAGTAATCATATTAGGCCAAATAAGAAGACATGAAGTGAGGTGGGAGTAGAGAAAATAAATACTAGAGTGTCTCAAGTTAAGTTGCTTGCATAAAAATGCATTTATGTCACTATGTTTTGCATTTCTGCTTTTGACACCAAGTTGTAATCTGAATGAAACACACAATATTTATTGTACTTTGAAGTATAATTGAGTCTACTCAATTTCACTGTAAAATTTTTATTTTCCTTTAATACCTGAATGTAATCTGTTTAAATATGATAATGTTGCATAGTAGAAGATTTTTGTCCCATAAAAATGCAGTTGAAGAATTTGGTTATATGAAACAGGCTTTGAACACAACAACAGCAAAAGGCCTGTAGTACTTCAGTACTCCTGGCTGCTCACCATATTCTGTCGGGGAATACAGGCCTGTTGGGAGCCTCCTCTGTCCTCCCAACAGCCAGGCATGGCAGGGACAGGCACAGCAGGGACAGAATGGAGGAGAGGCTGCAAACATCAGCCTGAGTCTCGCTGGGGAGATGCCCCTGAAATCTGGGAGTGATGCATCTTTGTGGGGTGCATGGAGAAGCAGGTCATGAGGGTGCCTGGCTAAATTTATGGCAGAAAAGGGTGAGATGATAAAAAAATTAAGTCATTTTAGTTACCTATTTTTTGTTTGACTGATATGCAATTAAATCCAGGAGATTCTGCTACTATCTCCACGTTTTGGCCAAGAAGCTTTTAAAGGTAAGACAAAGTCAATGAAGGAGAAAAGTGCAGAGCATTTGTTATCTTTTAGTTTGGTTTCTGTTTGATTATGCTTTATCCTGCAGCGTATTTTAAGTTTGTGTAAATACATATTCCCCTTTCACAGCAGTAAAAATACTTAGTTGTCCCTCTTTCCCATTAAGAATCACTCGTGCTCGAATATTTAACTTCTGGGTTAAACTCAGGACTCAAGAAAAAAAAAAATTCAAGAGTTAAGTCACTGCTGTCCAAACTTTTTTGTCTTGAGCACTGCTATGAAGCCTTAAGCCACCCCTAATATAAAATTTATCTAAAAACATCATAGTGAATGGTGCTGAATATTGTTCTTCATGGTTCATGTTCCCTAGGGTAAGTTGGGAATTGCAAGGCAGCTGAGTAATGCCTAAATATTGTTTAAAAAAAAAAAGTAGTTTCAGGACTTAAGAGTTGCTGAATTGATTAGCACTTCCTTCTCTGGACAAGGGCTAGTTCAGATGCGCTACTAATATGCGTGGTAGACATATCTGCCAATATAATTTTACAGCTTACAGCTCCTGAGTAGCTGTTTTTAGCTGCTGTTCTGTGTTGACAAATTAGCTCTTGTGAAATCAACTCTAGGATTTCTGTATCACTTAGGTATTTTTGAAAATTGTGTGTGTTAACACAATGGCATCACAATTCACAATTTGTAAATAAACTCTGAAATGTCAGGTTCCTGCAATAGCAGGATCTCAGAACTCCAGAAGGCGTCATACAGAAACCTTATGCATGTACCTTCTCAATTTTTAATCCTATTGAAGGCAAATTAAGTATGTATCTAAATGCTTTCCCGAATGGTACTTAAGCACATCATTAAGCCCTTGTGTTAATTAGAGTCTTACGCTTTCCTTTTTGGAAAAAACCTTGATCCTGTTCTCTTGAATGACAATCTTAGTTCCTGGGATTGTGTGTCATGAAAACTGGAAGGCTTATTTCAGTGATGAATCAGGCCCAAATGAATATTTTCAATGCATCTCTAGCAGACTACAACTTGGAAAAAAGTACATCAAACAGTATCTTCCATGGTACTGCACAGGAAAAAAACTAATATATAGTTGCATGTGGTAAATTTATTGACTTTATACCAGTTAAATAATTCAGGAATGTTTTCTGCTGTATTTAAAGTGTATATAAGTGTATATAAGTGGAGACTAACCAGGACATTGCAAATAGCCATAGCAGTGCAAGACTTAATACTAATTCTATCTGGTGCTTGGAAAAAGTCTCTAAAAGAATGAAAACTGAAATTCCCGTTTTATCAGTGTGCAGATGGCTTTGGGAAGTCTGCCGGTTGCCACAGTGAAGGAAATTATTGTGTGAATAAACACAGATAAATTGGCAACCTGCACAGTATTCATTCTTTGTGATGTAGTTTGTGACGTAATCTCTTCTAGATAAGAGCCTGTAAAGATAGATTGTACTGTAGTGGTTAACATGTCGAGAATAAAATGACCAAGAGTAAGTATTTTTATTTCCTGCCAAGAAGGCTTTTTTTGCAAAAAGAGCTTTATTTTAGAGGTGATATTTCAACTATGTAGAATTAATAGTTAAGAAAAGACAATCTTTATGCCTTAAATACTTTTTTTAAATTTGTCATATACTGAAACCCTTTCATAGACTTTGGATAACAAACACCTCTGTACTTTTTACTTGCTTTAGAATTTGGAAGCTAGGTAGAAAAAAACCAAATCTGAATTCTTAAGATATGTTTCTTTGTCATTGCTAAGTGTAACAGGATCCCTAAGAGGAGAAAACCAAAGTGAAATATGGCTTTATATATCAATTTGTAGAAAATCCTGTCAGCTGCTTTTGTGGCAAAGGCATCAGTGCATTAAAAAAAAAAAAAGAGAGAGAAAAAGAAATCCAGAAATGGAGGTGTAATGGGTCTCTAATTCCTGTACTAAGTCCAATTAAGGCAATATTCCATGCTAGTAAATGCACACACATGCATATATAAACCTTGGTGTGGATGAGTGTTAAATTCTATTTTAAAAGCAGATTTTGAATTCATGGTAGTAGGGTTTTTTTGTTTGTTTGTGTTTTTTTAACATTGAAGTAACAGCCCCAGTTGCACATGCTTTTCTGTCAGTTTTAAAGCTTTCGTATTGTTATAATACAGGTTGATTGAAGTGTATAACTTAGTTTGTGGAAAGTGCAGTAGCTAGTCCATTAAGGCTAACACTGTCTCATACTTGCCATAGGGGTGCATGTGTGCCTATGTGTTGGTATAACAATGCTTTCCTGTGGGACATGAGCTCAAGAGTAAAGGTCCTGAGCCATCCTGTTGCTCATCAGTGAAACATGGGCCCTGATGTGCTTATTTACTCAGCAAGTCTTGTCTTGAATGTCTCTGAAATGTTTCTGTTGAAGAAAAATGCTGTGAATACTAAGCTGAAGTAATTCGTAGTTTAACTGGGGAAGAAAGCCCACTAGTTGTGTTTCAGTGGAGTTTCAGTGAGTGATTGAATTTAGAAAAACAGAGCATGAAAGTTATTTTAGGGAAGCCACTATAATTGTAATTATACTGGTGAGCTTCTAATTTCCAAGCAAGATTTTTTATGTGCAAGTAAAAGAATTGAGGTGATACATGGCCCATGCTAAAGGAAATTTTCAGGTGAATGTATTAAACAGATGAGACAAACATGTCTGATTCAAAAGAGTAGGTTAAAAAATACATTGTCATATACTGTAGATCTGTGTAGTTGTTCTATTTGATAGATACTTTGATGAATAAGGTGGATTTTTTATGAGTTATCTTTATTCACACTCCTGAAACCAGGAGTAAGTTACTCCAGTAACAGAAAGGCCCTTGGGGCTAATATGCTTCTAAAACTACTGATATGTCAAACAAGATTTCAGAAGGCTCTGTATTGTTGAGGGATTTAGTGCCATAGGCAATATAGTAATGTTTGGTTTTCTGCCTTTAAGGTCTCTGGAAAACTGTCAAACATTTAAGTGGAATTCAAAGGATGGATGTGATTTGTATGTGCTTTTTTTACTGCAGATACTAATCTGTGCAACACCTTACTAGCAATTTATACACCTGTTAGTATTATGATGACAATTTGCTTTCACCAGTTGTTAGTAATTGGCCAGGTGGAGGAACGATTTCCAGAAAATACTGCACGCAGAAGTACAATGACAGTCAGCATTTAAATGAAAAGTAACTTATTGTTGGGATGATCTAGAATTTGGTAGAGGATACGTAGGTATGATCGTTACTCAAACATTAACCTAGCAACCTAAAGCTGAAAGAAAATTGAATTTCTATAAAACTTGTAAAGCTCACTGTCTTTGGGCCTTCAGAAGCTTTTTATATTAACCTCTGTGTTTAACAAACCTTTCAGCCTGTCATTGGGAAGGGAGAAGAGCATCAGTAGCACTTAACCCTGTTCTTGGAGATGGCCCTTTTCAGATAAGGCTAACATGCAGGATCAAGTCGTGTTCCAGCCCTTCCCCCTTTCTTATATTTTCTTCCCCAGAGCTTTTGTCTGAAAAGTAACTGGTTTACCCCAGCAGCTCCCCTGAAACGCATTAAAGCTGATTTCTGCTTATCTCCTGAGTATTGTTTCTTAAATGCTGAATCTTGTGGTTGAATGGCTTACAAAAGTAATGACTATTGGTGGTGCAGTGAAGAGAATGTGCTTAGAAAAGAAAGGAGACATTCAGGGCAGCAGCAGTAATTGTTAGCATGTGCCCATTAGTTTTACAGATACTTATCTTCAGTGACAGAACAACTGTCTTATGCTTTAAATGCCAAGTTATAATAAAATGCAAGTTGATAAGGTAAGAGACTCATTGGAAAACACAGCTGGCCATTTTGTTTGCTGCTCTCCATGCATGTGCAGCTGTTAATGTGGGAACCAAAGGTAGGAGTGAAGTTGGATTGGAAAGGAGCAAGCTTGGGAGAAATAGAGGGATAAAGAGATAAAAGTGTTGTCATCGCGTGTGCATATCTGACTGCTCAGTAGGCTGGTGAGACTATCTGATGCTTGATCACCGTAATCTATCTTGTGTTCTTATTGAATCCTGTTTTTCACCATGTTGTGCGTGGATGCACAAGATACGTTCTGATATTCATTGTGTGTGTGTGAATACTCATAAACTTCGAACCAGCCTAACCAGAGAACAGTAGAAGAGGTTGAGCATCAGCAGCAGGTGTGGGACCGTGGAAGTCAGGGCCTTTGGTTGTGGGGGCAGCCCGTGAGGAGGAGCAGGGTGTGGATTCCTCTAGCAGAGTGAGATTCCCCTTGGCTGGAAAGGAGGAACAGGGTGGGGCCGTCCATGCTGTTTGTGTGAGTGCTCTGTGGGTTTATAGCGATGCAGGTAAAGGCCTCGTTTTTCTGTCTGTATTTGATCTGTGAGGCCACGTGCTTCTCTGTGTGTGTATGTCTGTCTGCCTGTATTGGGAAGCCACACCGCCTGCTGGATCTGGGGACGTGGAACTGCAGCAGCCCTGTGTCCATCAGGCTGGGCAGGGAAGACTGACCCTGAGTCCTGAGCGTAGCCTCAGTTTGACTGCTCAGACGCTTTGTGGGGTTTTTGCCAGTGTTTGTAACCTTCCATTTTTCCCCAGAAACAATTTTACATCTGTTCGTATGTCCTTGTTAAAAAAGCTAAATGGCATATAATTTTAACAGTGATACAAAGAATCCCAGAACCTCATTCTGTGTTTCCTGGAATTTGTTCATTAACATTTGCTTTGGTTAGTCAGCTGTTAATACATTTGATGTGTTCTGTTGTGCTTCTCTAATCGGTTTGTTTACTATGTTAAGCACGTCACAGAAGTCTTTTGTATATCTTTAGCTGCTGCCTTTTTCAGCAATACTTGCAGTCCCCTCCAGCTGTCAACCAAGGTTGTTTTGGTTTTCGTTTTTTAGCAAAACCTGTTTGTCTGTTACAATGTTCATTGTTACTATTCCTGTTCCTATCCTTTAATCCTTTATATACTGCATCCTGTATTTTGACTTCCCTTATTTTTTGTTCAGGGTAGATCTAGCATATGTGTCTAGCAGACCTCTTCCAATCTCATTGCAGGTACACAGGCTAAACAATCAGCTACTGGAGCTGTGCTCTATTAGGAACAAACAAGGCAAGGAAACTTTTGTGAGTGTGGCCTCAGAGGCAGGGAGAGTGCCTTTGTACTGAACAAGTTTTATTCTGTTTGTGACTTTGGAAACTTCATCTCATGGCCTTGAAAACAGAAGGAATATGCAAAAAGTTTTTCATGCACATATTGTCATTCTGTTTGTGACAATGAGATGGTGTTTCAAGGTGTCTTTTAAAATTATTTTTTGTATGCATGTTATATGCCATGATAAGTGCACAGTAACTGCTTTTTGTTTGAAGAAGTTCTCAGAAGGGAAGAAGAGGAATTCTTTTTTTAAGAGCACCTGGTCATGGGAGAAGCTTTTCCAGGGAAGAACAAGGCAGACAATAATAGATGTGCTAACTGGAGAGCTCGTGCTTGGGAAGTTTTCTTAGAGTAATAAGGAAGAGACACAAAACTAGGCCAGAAATTATGAGAAGAGGGAAGATTTTTCTATTGACCCAGAGGAGAACAAGTAGAGTTTTTTGAATTCATGAAGCTTATTCAAGATTGCTTGTGTGCAAAGCAGGTCTGGACGAAAAGGATGCTTGTTGCAAAGACACAGTTGGCCAGAAAAGGTTTTTTTTTTTCAAATGGCTGTATTTTACTTTTCTCTCAAAAGAATCTGGGTTTTCAGATGGGAGAGAGTTTGTTCAAGTTTATCCTCTAAGAAAACATCACTTCTTCAAAGCCCTTTTGGTATTTTTTGGTGTGTTCACTTTAAAGAAAAGGTGCAGACAGATGTGTCTCAAAGCTCTGGCATGTTTGAGATGCAGTCATAGCATAAAAGTTAAGAAATACTATAGCTGGGAAAATATATTAGGCCACCTTTAAAGAAGTCCAGCTGACTGCATCATGAGGGCTCTTGAGAGACTTTGCCTACATTCTGTGGGTAGCTCTCTATTTAAGTGTGTTTTATTAATCAGTTCACAGTTCTGGCAGTTTATAGCACAGTTCTCAGTGGCTGAGGAAGATACTGGTAGAGCTGTGAGTGCGTATTGTGATTGGCCAAATGTGGGATGACAGAAATTGAAGCATACGAGAATGTTGTCCCACACCAAACTTGTCTCTTTGAAGCCCAAAAGGAGAACAGTTCCTTTAAAAGTGAAACACTCTCCCAAGCAGTTGTACACCTTAGCCGATTAGCTGCCGGTGGATTTTCTGAGTGACTAGGGCCGATGAGGAAACCTTCCACCTGTGGTGGTAGTGCCTTACTGCATTGAAGGGGCAAGAGGAGTAGCACGGCTCCTTGGAGATTTCGTAGCCGCAGTGCACATGACCCTCCTTATCAGACAGAGGGAGAGTTACCTTGTAGCTGCATTTACCTTTTATTCAGGCAAGTCAGGTTTTGTGTTACCAAAAAAAAATAAAAATTGTTCAAGTTGTGTTCATGAGTGAAACTGCTGTTCAAATGTGATTCCTTTTCCCTGCCCTTCAGAAGGTTTTATACAAACCCAGCATTAACTTTGTTCCAAATATGTTCTAGTCTTTTTCCAACCTGAACAATGCTATGATACTAGGACTATGGAAAGATCCACATTGTCTTCTAATTTTAATAGCTTTCAATTCATTTCAGTTAATTGTTTCAAATACATACCTGCTGTCTGCTTTAGTATATTCAACGTAAGTTTGCCTGTTCCAGACCTAGGGAGATGCTTCTGGAAAGTTTTGTGTTTAAAGGTCTCCCTGGGTCTGGATCTGCCTGTTCTGAAGTCTTTTCTCACTTTATTTTCTGTTTTTCTTAAAATGCAATGATTGCTTCAGAAATTGAATCTGAAACTTGAGAAAAATCTCTCAGAATTTATGCACATGCAGTTGTTTCCTCTAATAGCTTGTGAACTTTGTCTGTATGGGCCTACTATACATTGCCTGCTTTTTCCAAAAAGGTAATATTAGTTGTATAAGAAGTAGCCTTTAAAATGTCAATACAGTGTTTGAGAACATAGAATAGTCAGAAAGAAAATAGAAAAAAGATTACATGGTGAATAGTCAAAATCATTGAATATGGAAAAAGCTTGAAAAAGCAAACAGCATTAATTAGAAATCAGTTTTTAAAATAATAGTATAATAATAGTATAATATAGATTATGTGTTATTTTTATATATTATAGTATAGATATTATTATATTTGGAAAAGGGACTTCGGAAAGACAAGATTCAGAAATATGTGATCTCATGTTTGAGCTTGATCAAAACAGTTTTTTAAAATAATGGGAGATGTGCCTATGCATATGAGATGAGGAAGAATTTTAAGAATTGGATTCGGTGAAAGAATTATAAGGCTTATTAATCTTATTAGTTGTTCTACAAAAATGAAGATGGCCTTATGGGTAGAAGTGAAGTGGTCTTTTCAAACAATATACAGGAATTATGATGGAATAATTTAATGGATTTTTTGGACAGCTTTAATAGTTGCAAATTTGGAAGATAAACAACTTGAAAGTTGAGATTAATGATGTTTTTAGGATGAGTAATAAATGATGATTAAAATTATCACATTAAATTTAATATGAGTAAATATTGCTCAAAAGAAGACTTAAAATTCACCTGAGACAATGATGCTTTCTAAGTTAATGAGCTGAACTGATGGATGTTAGTTGAGGCACTGAAGGGAAGACTCTCAACTGGTGTATTTTGACACACCTCATTACGACGGTTCAGGGGTGCAAGTGGCACCAATACCTACTGGGTGATGTCTGGGAGAGGAGCATTTGAATGCAAATTCCAGATTCTTTAGGTAGTACTAGTCATGCTTTGACAGCTTTCTCAAATTACAGCAGGCGCATAATTTTGAAATTACTTGAAAATATATTTTCCTTTACCCGTAAGATTAGTAAATAGTATGAAAAAAATACTGAAGACAAGAAGTCTTCTGTTTGCAAGCTTTAGGAATTAAAGTGAAAGTTGGGCTGTTAATAAATTCAAGTCTTCTGTTTTCTGCAGTACTTGTGAGGTGATCTGTACACATGTTTATGAAATACAGTAAATAAAAGGACATATATACTGACTTTGCCATGTGTGAAAGTGGTACTCATTATGCTTGAGCTTTACAATTTATCTGCTTATGCACAGGGTTCTTCCTTATGTTCCAGGGTCTTGAACAGTTCCATGCTTAGTCTTGGACACTGATAGTAGTCACAGCCCCTTGTGAGTGATGCAGTAGGGTTGACTGTCATTTAGGGAATGCTGTTTTGTTAATGAAAAGTAACTCTTTTTATGTACCTTTCAACCCATATGATTCTATGAACTGCCTAGTCACAGCATTTTTGATAGCTTTCTGCACCTGGAGGATGTTTTTTTAATAAAGTAGTATGTAGAGTATCCGTTCTTAAAACTTTCTGCATTCCATCATTAAGCACTTTTTTCAAATATTGACAGTCAAATGCAAGCAATACTGATGCCTAAATAAGTTAAATACCAGTAACTTTTTACTTATATTTGTTAGGAAAACTAACCATTTGTCCTCAACCATGTGTAAGACTGGTGAAAAATGAACAAATTAACTTTCTTTGCTCACTAGTGACATTTTCTTCATGCATGAAAAATGATACTGCATTCAATTTCATTGCATTTGACACTCCCAATAAAAAAGCTGTCTCTTAACAAGATGCAGTGACATGGTGAAAACTTGCAGAAGTGACTGGAAAATCTCTCTTATGCCATTCCCATGATTTTTTGTAGGACAGTACATTGCTTTTCCAGTTGTCAGATTTTCTTTTTTAAATAATATTTTTTTTTTTTCAGTTCTTTTGTCACTCTTGTGTCATTTGGGCATCTTATTGTGTCCAGTATTTCAATTTCCCTTTTGCTTACTTCACAGAAACTTTCCATTGATGCTAATGAGAATTCTGTTGTCTGTTTACTCTGGAGTAACTCTGTATTTTCAAGTGTTTAATCTTCTTAGAATTAATATTTTAATAAACCAAATATTTACTGAATTACTGCTGAAACATTTAGCAGTGGGGAGTTGTAAACCACAACTTAGAAAATTCATTGCTTTGTTGATTTAAACCCCCTGCTAAAATGATGAAATACGGGATTCAGCAAGTTTGTGCACTAAAGAAGACTAAATTTAATGAATGCTGAACACCATCAGCTACCTTAGGTTTTATCCTCAGTTAGATTTCAGTGTTAATTTCAAACTGTCAAGTTACATGTAATGCCTAAACATAGACCTAAGCATTGAACCCAACTAAAACCCATTTAAACTTTTTGACTGAAGAAACTATTATAATCCATGTGTTTAAACGTGAAAGTACATCTAGGGAAATCAGTAATTTTAAAAAGAATATATTTATAGTAGTATGTGCACTTGCTCTCTCTTCTTATGAATACTGTATTGATTATAATTTTATGTGTTTTCCTGTTGAATCCTTATTATCTGACAGGTAACTGTTTCCTAGTAGATATACCGGTGAATAGTTGTAGTTATTTTTTGTAGGTATTTCTTATTTGCCCAAATATATGATAAGCAATTCTGGAGAACTGATACACTGTAAGAAAGTATGCCATAGGGTTTTTTGTTGAGTTTTGGTTTGTTTGTTTCTTGTGGGTTTTTTCATGGCTTAGAACTGTCCCCTCCCCCTTTTCTTGTGTCAAAATTTAGTGTTTATTTGTGTATTGAGTTTATCCACATGCTTTTGATTTATATAACCCTCTGGCATAGTATTATTCAGCAATCCATTTAATAGAGTGTATTGGGTTTTTGTGGCCGGGTTTTTGGTAGTGGTGGGGCTTATGGGGGAGGCTTCTTCAAGTGATTTGCTGGAGTAAGACTGAGGAATTGAGAACTTTTTAGACTCTGTCTACATCATACATTGCATCCCACCATCTGAACACATATAATTCTCCTAAATGTCATTGTGACTCTTGTTGTGGTTTGACCCCGACTGAACACTGAGTTCTCTCCCCTTCATCCTAGTCTCAACTTGAGTCCTGATTTTCTCTCTCTCTCTCCTCCCAGCAATGCAGGAGGACAGGAAATGGAGGGTGTGGTCACTTCATTGCAGTTCTTTGCCTGTCCTTCCTCCTCAGGAGAAGAACTCCTCACAGACTTCACCTGCTCTGGTGTGAGGTCTCTCCCACAGGATGCAGTCCTGCAGGCAGAGACCTACCAGGTCACAAGTTCTGCCAATAAACCTGTTCCAGTGGGGGCTTCTGACAAAGTCAAAGCCCCCACAGCATCCGGTTGCTCTGGCATGGAGTCCTCCATGGGCTGCAGGTGATCTCTGCTCCATCCATGGACCTCCATGGTCTTCAGAGGCACAACCTCCCTCACCGTTGGCTGCACCACAGGCTGCAGGGGGATTTCTGCTCTGGCGCGTGGAGCACGTCCTCCCCCTTCTTCTTCACTGATCTTGGTGTCTGCAGGGTTATTTCTCTCACATATTCTCACTCCTCTCTTCATCTGCAATTCTACAGTTTTCTTTTTTCCCGCCTAATTGTGATATCCCAGAGGCAATGCCACCATCACTGGTGAGCTCAGCCTTGGCCAGCAGGGGATCTGTATTGGAGCCATCTGGTATTGGCTGTGTTGGACACAGGGGAAGCTTCTGGCAGCTTCTCACAAAAGCCACCCCTGTAGCCCCGCCACTGCCAAAACCTTGCCAGGCAAACCCAATACAGACTTTGCATATAGAAACACTTGGATGAGACCAACAGTTGTTTCTGTACTAACATCTTTAACTTGTTTAGCACAGTGTAGATCACGTCAATGTTTGGGGTTTTTTGTCTCTTTCTTTCTCCAACTGTAGAATAAGGATTTGTGATATTTACTAGTTCTGCAAAAGAATCTTGAGATTCTCCAAAAGTAATGTTAAATTAAATACCTACCAAATACAAATTACTGTTGTATTAGTAGAAGTAAAGCAAAATGTTTAAATTATTTTTAATGATGCTTTAGTTACAGATCATCATATTAGAAAGAGAAAAATAAAGAATTGAACCAGTGACTTTGTTTTTGCAGGTTCTTTCATGTTGGTGAACACATCCGGGAGATTTGCTGGACAGAAAGCTCACCTCTTGATGCCACATCTGAAAGAAAATGATACACACTGTGTTGATTTCCACTATTATGTTTCAAGCAAGAGTGGATCTAGCCCTGGCACTTTGAATATATATGTGAAAGTTAATGATGGTCCTATTGGTAACCCAGTCTGGAACACATCTATCACTGCTACTTGGAACAGAGCAGAACTGGCAATCAGCACTTTCTGGCCCGATTTTTATCAGGTATGTTTTCCTTTTTATGAAGTTTTGTTTCTCATAATACTCATCTGATTCTTAGTCATAACTTTGACTTCAAATTAAAATACCTTCCAGTGTGTCAAGCCAATCTTTATCTTATTTACATTTTTGTACCTGATGCTAAATGTTTGTTTTTACATACATATGGCTGTGTTTATATGTTTACATGTATTTATGGAAGTGTATGAAATATATCCACACACATATGCTGTAAGTGTGGATGAGCTAATTATGTTCAAACAATTTAGAATTTTTGCCATTGATTTCAGTTAATTATCTCTGTTTCTCTATAATAAATTCACTCATTCTTTCAGTTCATTAGGGATGCTGGAATTGAATGCCAATAGATTTTATTACTGTCGAGTCTTCAGGTTTGATTTAGATCAGCAGTACTTCTTGCTTTAGAGCCAGGAAAATTGTTTGAATCCTCAGTTTAAGTCTTCACTTTGAATATGATACCCATTTGTTCTGTCCAGTAGTAAACATAAATATAATAGTAGCTGTCATAGGAATGGAATTCTGATTTAGGGAGAATTTCATGTGACAGTTCCTTAGGGTGCTGCTTTTCTGTCAGAAGTTTTACAGATTATACTGTTATTTACTGTTGTATAATAGTTCAACAGTTTTTCTCCTTCTTCCCTTGAAAATATAGTTTCTGTCTGCACAAACAAGTAACTTGGTGTAATAAGAGTAGACCGGTAGGACACAAATGTTATTGTGGCTACTCTGACCTTCACTAGCAGTTTGGAAAGTTTTGCTTGGATTATTTTGGTCTCCTGTACCAAACATTGTCACCATACTTATGGTTTGAAGCTTTCTGAAGAAAACTTGTCCCAAAGATGAGGGTTCTTTGACTGCAGACCTCCCTAGGAAGTACAATATTGCTCTTCTACTCTGTTGTTCCAGAGGGAGACATCTTAATTCCTTAGTCAGTGCTCTGATTACCAGTGTCACGTGTGGCAGAGTTTTGTTTCTGTTCCTGATGTGCTGTTCCGGGTGACCAGGTTTTTTGTGATGAGTTTGGCAATGTCCACAGTGAGATACTCTGGGAGGTTTTATTGGACTTCTTTCTGTGGCTGCGGCATTGGATCTGTGAGTATGTCTCAAGTGAACTGAACCCATTCTTTTTGAACTCTTTTTCTTCTAAGGAAAAAAAAAAAAAGCTGAATGACTTCCTGGAGTCTTTCCCTCTGTAACTGTTTCACCCACAATGAAACGGAAAGTTCTGGTCCAGAAGATGAGTTTGGAGTGCCAAGACCACATTACTCTTGGAACATGGGATACTTGGCAGTGAGTGCAGTATTTGCAGACCCAGAAGAACACACTCATTCATTTCCTCTTGCCACTGGTTGTGTATTCCTAGGTTGTATAGGGGTAATTTACAGGGTCCATATTTGTCTCCAGTGTTCTGACTGAGATTACTAGGAATTGCTACTACTGCATTGTTGGGGCTTCCTGGAGAGGTTTCAGAGTAAGCTTATGGATGTCTCGGCAAACTTTATGGTGTTGGTCTCCTATAGTTGTCTGCAGGCTCAATGAAGTAATACTGGTGCCTTTTCAAGGAGGACAGGCACATCAGCAGACCTGAGGTTCACTTCAGCGATGTTGGAGAAGCTGTGTCCTGCCTGACTCTGGAGCATAAGGTTATATCCTGATCACAAGGTCCAAGCTTGGTTTAGCTGTACCTTTACATCTCCCAGGCTGAAAGGCCAATGTATATTTTTTTGCCTGTCAGAGTTCAGGGAGTATTTAGATGATGGCTGTGTCATATGGTTTGGTTTTAAGTAGTCCTGTGAGGAACAGGGAGTTGGAATCAATGATCTTTAAGTGTCCCTTACAACTCAAGATACTCCATGATTCTCTGAGCTTACAGCAAGGCCTCACACTACTAATTTGAAGCCAGTGTTGAGAACACCCTCCAGTGATGCTAAAAAGCCTTTCTATATTGACCGAAATAATGAGGACCAGTCTGTGATGTTAGCCTCAGTGGATAGTGGGAGAAGAGTATAGAGCATACCACAGACAATTTCATGCTGACGTTGTATATAACTCTGAGTGATTTGTGACATGGAATCTAGCAGAGGCTTGCTGGGCCATTCAGGAGTGTGTGAATGTGTGACTGTGTCACTTACGCCCAAATCTGGACCATTATGTCCCCATCTGTGGAGTGAATGAGTAGAGGAGCTTCCAGTTTCCTGCCTTCTAAAAGGAGTCTGGGTTTTATGCAACAGAACTGCTTTGTGAATCACCATCAGTAAAGAAGAGGGTTATGCTTCAAAGCCTCACTCTAGCTCTGAACCAAATGACTGATGTGGACAGGGGAATTTTAATAGAAGAAGCCTTGACTCTAATCAGTAATTTTAAGGTAAATTAACATGATCATAAAAATACATGCAAGCTCTGAGAGTTTCAAATGTTATTACTAATGTTATTAGTAATAATCTGTGTCAGATTTACAACAGTGTGATACATCTAACTGATGTCTGAGTAACATGGGTATTTGGCCACAGAAATAGAAAGATAACCTTTCTCATCTTCTTTCTTCTCAAGACCTGCTGTCTGGACTGTTCACCCTTATTTGTAGGTGAACCCTTGAATGGAATGCTGCACTTTAGCAAATTACCATGTGTCATCTGATATATAATAGATGCCTGAGCCTGTCTGTAATGGATTCCATGTGCTCCCTTTGCCTCTGGAAGTGTAGAAATTCTTATCACTGTTAAATACTGTAACTTGACTGGTTTTATTGTAGATAAGCAAATTTATTCTCAAGGAAGTGCCGTCACCATTTTGATAGCTTATGGTCAGTTGTCTCTATTTTGATTGTCTGCATCCTGTCAGAAATCTGTGATGCAATTTCCTCACTCATCTGCTGACACTTGCAATTTTTCATTGTTCCTGAACTCTTCTCATCAGTTTTCATGCTTTTCCTTCTTCACAGAGTCTTCTGTGGGAGGAGGCAGAAGTTAGCTGCAAGCAGCTGGGAGAAGGGCAGGGTGAGGAGAGAGGGTATACGTGGGTCTTGTGAAAGTATGCCTTGAAGTTAGGTCACAGCTCAGATGAATGCAAGAATGGTGAGAGAAGGCAGAGGACCCATCTGACAGGTTTATAGTACCAAGTCTGTTTCCTAAGATGCTGTTAATTTGAATCCAAAACTCCAACCTTTTTTGGCACAAATCCATGTGTTCCTCACAAAACCTCTAAAATGTGCAAGACTTCCTCCCAGTGACTTTCAGAGGTTGTCCGACCTTACTGAGCAAAGTCCCCTAAAAAGATTTTTAAGGAATGATGGAGGCTTTTTTAGCTTTTCATATATGAAGGTTGATAGTTTCCTGATGCGCAATCTTCATGAGAAGACATGGCATTAATAGATGAAGGGACAAAGCAATGTAATCGTGTAGTTTTCATTGTGTTTTCCATCACATAATCCATGTAGGCACCTGCACATCCCTGAATGCCTTATGGTTCCATTCCATTAGTGGAATACCTACAAGATGTCTAGCAGCAAATGAACCCAAAATGTAATACAGAACTCTCTATATGGTAGTATATGATAACACTTCGGAGTTATAGTATTTATACAATTCAGGATTTTTGAAAACATACAGTAGGCTGTGTGTATTTTGCTGTTGATTCATGAAAAACGTAGGAAAAATAGCTCCCAATAGTGGTAGCTGACTACAAATTAGATTATGTAGTATGGAGTGAATTTTAACCCAACTTCTAAAGATTTGTTTGTTTGTTTGTTTTATATTATGAATGTGTACATGCAAAGCATTCAAAAGATTTAATAATTAACAGTACTTTATTATTGTAGTGCCAGTTGTCCAAGCTTGTTAATACCTTTCGAGTTAGGTTTCCATTTAGAATCAAGTCTTTAGAAGTGCAGTCATTGAACAAAGCAATTCTTTTAGTGTACCCTTTTCTTTTTACTAGGTAGTTATTTTTGTATGTTTCACTCCATATGAAAACTGTATTCCATATATAAATCGCATTTATAACCCGCGTGTAACAACACTAATTGTATTTAAACTTAGATTGTCAAGTATTCTGATGATTAGAGATATATGTAATTCCATAATTAATGGTCTTCTAAGTAGTACTTAACATCTACCATTGACTTTATGGTATGTCTACATTGCAGTACAATGAGTCATTACTGTATAGTTGCAGTAACGTAGGTTCAAGCTCCCACCTTCTGATGGTCAAAGATAATCGGCACAGCTTGTTCTTTTCTGCTGTCCCTCCTGGTCTCTGAGCTATTTGTTTTGAAGTAGCTGGTATATTTCTACAAGAATTAGTCTTACTTCTGTATTATAAAATCACTTTAGGAGTGCTCCCGTGAGGGAACCTTGCCTTCCTCTTTTTATCATTAGTTGTGGGAGAAATGGTTTGCTTAACTGAGCTATTGTCTGGTTGGTGCATCAGGAGTTCCTGATTTGCAGGAGACAGCCTGCAAACAAAACAAGGCTTCCCATAATTGCTAAGACCTTCACCCTCCTCCTTACTTGAATAGAATTAGAATGTACACAGAAAAAGACAATTAAATGTTATGTAGATTCCTATGGTTAGTGTTGAGATTATTTTTAGATTCTTGGGGACTAGTCTCAGTAGGTTGAGAGGCTCTAAAATTGTGCTTTGAGATACAAGTAAGTCCTGAAAACACAGCTCCTCTGGTCGGGAGCCTAGATGGTTTCTTGGTGTACATTTTTATTTTCTTCAAGGTTTTGATTTTTTTTTTTTTTGNTTTTTTTTTTTTTTTTTTTTTTTGGATTGGGATTTTTTTAGCAGGATTGAAAGCTGATGATTTCAGGGTTGTTTTCTTGTTTTGTGTGTTTGGGATGAAGGAGTAATTATTTTTTTATTTTTCCCTAGGTTGTTAGTGATTCTCAGACCATTTACTAGTACTTAAAACATATTTTATGTTTCTGAAGTATTGCCAGTTTGGAACATTACAATATGCAAAATGCTACTACTGGGTTGAGTCTGGTGAGTGGTTTGTGTTCCCTGCTTCTAACTCTGCAAGCAAGCAATTTAGCACAGCACCGTTGCAAGCTACACACTGTCCCCCTATCAGTTTTTATATTTTGAATTATTTGCTTTGTACTTTGCTGCAGATCAGTCATGGCAGCAGTGAACTGAAACAAATCTTGATTAAATAAAACAACAAACTCTGCAGACTTAAAATCCAGAAATGGAATTGAAAGGATTGAAAATAGCTTCCAGTGGAGTAATGCAACTGTCTATGCCACTACACTGTCTTTAAAACATAAATTCCTATGAAGCTAGAATGAAAAAATGGGATAATAAATGGCAGTAATTCCTGGTCTTTTTCAGTAAGGACACAAAGAAGTTACATGGTATCACTTCACACAGAGATGAGATTTATCCTTTACCATTCTGAAACTTTCTGCTGTAAATTAGGAGTTCAGGGAATAAGAAGCAGTATATCCAACCTGCCTTTTCAGATCTGGAATTGAACCTGCTTTGTACATGCTTTGCTTGGAGTTTGGCTTGTGCAATGTGCTTTAGTAATTGGCTAGGACAGAGAATTAAGCTTCTTGTGCAGTAAAGGTCAGGCTCACATTCTCATGTGTTTTGTGTGTTGGATTCAATTGCACACATGCGGTTCCTGAACTGCGCTTTGAACTCCAGAGAAACTTTGAAATGCTTATTGCATTTTGAATCAAAAACCAATGCATCAGGCATCTTAAATAGCTTATCTGCATTGACTTGGGTGCTTTGGGAATAGTTATTTTGAGAAAGATGCGCCAGGGCAAACCAGATATCTTAATTTAAAAACCCCAGCAGTCTGAAAATGACCAAGAGTCAGCAGGCATGTGCTTTCTGTCATATATGCAATGCTCTGTTATTTTCTCCCATCCCTTGTTCTTAAACCAGGAATGCTTCTGGGCCTTCAGAAGAGAACTATTGAGAAATATTAAGACAACAACTGGTTTAAAACGGAAGAGAAGAATAAAATTTAATAAGTCTTAATGTTGGGAGCTCAGTTTTCAGTCTTTCTTGCTCGTAAGAGGTTTCTTTATAGTCTCAGATTGGCAGCAACCACCAAAATGTTGTTTTGTGTGCTTCAGTGCACATGAGAGTACCAAGTGGCAGTTGTGTAGGAGTGGGAGATGGGGAGGGAAATGGCATGAAGCAAATTCCCAGCCAGGGAGGCATGAACACATTTTAGGCAGCCCAAGTCGATCAGCTGTGATAGGCTTCTGTGGGGCCTGGGAAGGATCAGGTCAGGAACCTCCCTTCATGTCGCTTTGATGAGGAAACAGCTGCTGTAATTGTGGCCCAGTGATAAAGCAGGTAGTCCTAGAACAAATCAGAAAGAGGAGAAGAATTCAACCCACACAGTACAAGTCAATGCCAATTTTCCGGAGAGAAACTGTTCCCACCACTTGGTAAAATATAGTCAAAGGAAGGCGCTCTGTGCAGTAAAGTGGAGCAGAGAGAGAGAGGAAAGCATGGTGTGTGCTGCAGGCAGTGTGTGAAACAGCACTGCCTGCTTACTGGGGATGCAGCGAGGCAGGATTGCAGCCTGACATTAAGCAGCATTCTTAATACTTCTTGCTCTTTCTTGTCTTCACAAAGTGCTATTTTTAAGTCGTATCAAGTAGACAATGTTTATATTAAGTACAATCAACCCTTTGACTAAAAGCATTGTAATTTTGCAACAACAAAGGCAGGAATTTACAGAGTGAGGTTGTGTGGCAACAAAACATGTTTATTTCTATTGTTCTGTGGAACAGACGAGTTATCTTGAGTCACACATTTTCAGCAGTAAGCATTTATGTTGGTGAGCAGGCCTCCTTTCTTTGTTCATATGTAGCAAAGGGAAGTGGCAAGAATGAAAAGCTAATTTTGCTCTTCACTGAAGCAGGGAGGATCAGGGACAGTGCAGTGCTAAGCAGCTTCCCTGGTTCCTGTTTGGCAGGCCTGCAATGGGGAGAACAGTGTAAAACAGCTCTTGGGGCAGCTTTCAGCAGAGTTTTTCCTGAGTAAATGAATTCAGTGTTTTAACCAGTTGTTTCCGGACTGATAAGGTGGTGGAATAATAAGCAAAAAATCCAAGGGCCGCCCAGTCTGACGTTGCTGGAGTGTTGTCTCTGTTTTGACTGGAGTTTTTTCTATTGCCTGCAAATGTTGCATCAGCCATGACAAAAGGGAAAGTTTGGAGGTGGAAGTAAAGATGTTAATGTTTCCAAGACAAGCTGCTTTTCAAATGTGAAATGGTAGAGAAAACTGCATGTGAAATAAGTTTCTAGGTTTCATATCTAATGAAATTACTAGCAAAACTGATCCAGAGTTGTGAAGAGTCTTGACATCCGTAAATGCAGATATTTGAGTCCATAATCTTAATTTATAATTTAAATAAAACAAAAAACTGCATTTGTATACAGCAGTTAATAGTATTTCACAGGCTGTCAAAAGAACAAGGTTTGTATTGCTATACTTGGAATATCTGTCATGTTCATAGAATCACAGATCATGTCATGGGCAGGGGCACCTTTCATTAAAGCAAGTTGTTCAAATCCTCATCCAGTCCAGTCTTGAACACTTCCAGAGATGGGGCACAACTCCAGCTCTCTTGTAAGTCCCTTTTAGGTACTGGAAGGCCATAATGTGGTCTCCATTGTATATATACAGGTATAGGTATACCCGTAATGTGGTATCCCATAATGAGGCCAAGTTGGATGAGGCTCTGAACAATCTGGTTTAGTCAAAGGTGTCCCTGCCTGTGGCAGTGGGGTTGGAACTAGATGATCTTTAGGGTTGCTTCCAACCCAACCCATTCTATGATTCTGTGGTCTCTGGAGCCTCCTCTTCTCCAGGCTCAACAACCCCAACACTCCCAGCTTGTCTTCATAGGAGAGGTGCTCCAGCCCTCTGATCATCTTTGTGGCCTTCCTCTGGACTTGGTACAACAGGTTTCATGCCCCTTCTACGTTGGGGGACCCAGAGCTGGACACAATACTTGAGGTGGGGTCTCACCAAAGTAGAGAGGGAGAATGACCTCCCTTGACCTATTGGTCATGCCACTTTTGATGCAGCCCAGGATGCAGTTGGCTTTCTGGGGTGCAAGTGCATGTGCCTGGGTCATATTGAACTTCTCATACAGCAACCCCAGGTCCTCCTTCTCGGGGCTGCTCTCATTCCATTCTCTGCCTAGTCTGTATTTGTCTATGTTTATTCTTTTATATATGAAGTAAAAGGTATATCAGCATTGTCTCTTTGACCATGGTGTGTCACTACTGACTGTAGTGACTCTTTTCATTTACTAAAAATGGCCTATTTCATGTCAGAAGAGACTACAAGGTACCATCATCAAAGCTGATACCAGCTTGACTATTGCTTTTAATGGAAGCATGATTAAACTGGCAGTATTTCAATTTGTAATACTTTTCTTTGGAACATACTCTCTGTAATGTCAGTAATTGTTAGTCAATTGTATTTCCAACTAGCAGTTTCTTGATACATTGCTTGAATTATTTGTGGCAATGACATTTTTGGTACATTGTCTAGAGATACAACAGAGTGTTTTGGATCAGTCGCTGAGTCTTTCTGTGCTGGTGCATTGGAACTGGTTATGACAGTTTCAAAGTTGTGGTTTCTGCCTGTGAACTGAAGGTATGGGTTTGCGTTTAGAATCTACAAGCTTATTTTTGTCTATGAGTATATTACAATCCTGAGGTACTTAAAGACTGTTGGAGAGCCTGTAGCTAAGCTCCTCTGTTCTGAACTACAAAAATTATTTTGAGATCTGCTCAGGTATTGTTTTCTTTTTTAAAGCTCAGGATACTGGTCTTGCTGGAATTCAGGTAATTCTTTAGAAAATACACTATTATGCAACATTTAAAAAGAACAGTTAAGCCCCTGCTACGTGACAGCAATATTTTTAACCAGAAAACTGATTTGGCCGGCTGCTCCACAGTTCCTCTTGGGTTTTTTTAGAACTTAGGAAGTCTAAAAGTTGAGAACCAGGAAAAACTTACTTTCCTCTGCAGAAATGGGATCATGGATCAGATAGGCCTTTCAGATGGCTTTGCACAGATCTTACATTGAGCACTCCACAAGAAAGAGAGGTTTGATTTTTTTTTTAAGTTATTTTTTAATAAAAAACAGAGAGTTAATTGTTGAGGTATTTTTCTTCTTTAACAGAGAAAACTCAAAGCTACTAGAGAATACAGAAAACGAATCAGTTACTCTTCCTAGCCCCTCTGTGTTTTTATAGGCAGATCTTTGCTTCCACTCATGGATTCAGTTATCTCAGGGACTTTCTTTGTGGCAATGTATTTCTCTGGGAAACCTTTCCACCATTTCTGAGACCTGTCTTTGTGCTGTCTGTTCTTCACTACTGTATTGTAACATCTCTGCATTAAATGCAGGTTCCCAGGGCTATGCCATGGTTCTCATACCCTGCAGTCTTTCATATGTTCTCTGTTTTGAATAGTCTTGGTAGCTATTCATGAAATGGAGCAGTCTTCACCTTCTTTCAAGGGCACCAGCATAATTTTTTTTTTCAGAGATCATAACAGAAACAGAGAAAGTGCAACTCTGTCACATTTGTTAATAGAGAGAAATGATTGTTCTTTTTTCAGAGTTCAGTGATGAAAACAGGAGCTGCATTCTCGCACTGCTGTCAAAACTTAGGGTTACTTTGTGAATGTCACCTCTCTCTGTATTTCCATTTCAAGGCTGTTAAGATGAGGGTAAGAATAATTATGGTTGGAAAAGTTAGTTTTTTGAATGAAAGTTATTCTTTATGAGTATCTGGTTTTTTTCTTCTTTAGAAATTTGTGTTTCCCAAGATAGTTCTTAAGACCAGTTCCACCAAGAGATTTTCTTCTTTGTTAGGAAAGAGATCCTTTGAAATTTTGAATGGTCTTGCTCTGGATGCTCTACTGAATGCTGGGAGCGAAATTGGTACTCTGTTCAGCCTGTTGCTCTGGATCAGTTATATCAATGTTAGACACCAATAGAGTGCCATCCAGCATTTAGAATGCCACAGGCTAAGGCTTGTGACTGAGCAGCCCTTTTCTTGCAGAACTGGTTTCTGAAAAATTTGTTTGGTGGAATTTGGACTTTGCTCATTGTGTGTTTTCTTGTTGCTTCATGATTCATTTAGGGGCAACATTGGCACTGTAGCAGGAGGCAGAACTAGAATGAAAAGTCTTTTTTCCCTTGTCAGCTATGTGGAGTTAAAGCCATATTTACAGCAGTTTCACTTCCGTGAGGCTGGGAGGGAGAAATAGACAGAGTTTAGGAGCATAGTATCTGGGAGAGAACACCAGGATCGGTGTCCACAGGTAGAGAAGTGACAAAGAAGGGAGAAGGCGGAAGCAAGAGAGTGTGAAGATTTTTCTTACCTCAAGGTTTGTTTTAAAATCAGAATTGGTGCTCTGGTGTTGTTTATTCAGCATCAGGAAATTGTGGTATATTATGGAGCTTCATGTTATCCTTGTAACATGTTTGCACTCTGCATTGTTCTCTTTCTGCTGAAAGAACCTTGTGTCTGCATCTGTTCCAAGGTCAAGTACAGTGTATGTGTGAAAAATAGTTTCTAAACTTTGTCTTCCTCAGTGTGCTTCCTGAGATTAGTTACAAGAGGCAATTAGAATTAACTTCCCAAGCAAAAGGGGAGTTTAAAAAAAAAGAATCACAGCCTGGATTTTAGCATGAACTTGTTGAGCATTGGTTTGGAATTGTACTTGCTAACATTACTGGCATATTTTCTTCTATTCCATATAAACATTCTTGGGTTGTTCAAAGCTAAGGCTGCCAAAGTTTGGAGAGGTTTACTTTAAAGTGTACTTAATTCAAATGACAAGAACGGTCCATTTATTTTGTGACCTATTTATAGCCGTTAAACAAACCGTGGCAAATGGATCTGCTTTACTTAATTCACTACATTTGGTGGAAGATTAACAGCATGGAAAATACATTCCTGAAAATAGGTATGTTTGTGTATGATACTCTGCAATTCTCTGCATACTACAGAACTGTAATATTTAAAATAAAAGCGGTTTATTCTGCAAGACAAAGAATTGAAAATAAAATCTGTCTTAATACTTACAGTTTTTATTAGATAACTGCTTTGGCAGGCCAGATATTGAGGAGATTTCTTATTTCTGCTGTGAGCTATATATGATCTTGTTTGTAAATCTCCAAAAATTATGTAAACATGAAAAAGTGTGATTTATATTCTGATTAATTTTAATGATAAGAACAACACATTTTGATGATTTTATTACTGTATTTTGTTTTCAAGTACTTTCAACACATTGGAAGAGATGATGTATTTTTCCATAAGAGATTATTTTTATGTTCCCTGTGTTACAAAACCACTAACTGAAATTCTCTTTGCTTCTCAGGTTGTTTTTGAAGTGGTTACTTCAGGTCACCCAGGATATGTGGCTATAGATGAAGTGAAAGTTTTAGGACATCCATGTAGTAAGTACCTATCTTCTGTTGTAAAGCCAGACCCCTAAAATGAATGTGCCACTATATTTTGATAAATGTGGAGCAAAAGATAAGGAAAATGTCAGAAAACAATGTCACTGCTTTAAATATAGGTTGAGTATGTACAAAGTGGTGTTAACATAGCATCATTGCACCTTATTGGCTTTAAAGACTTCTCTCTTACATGCACCTTGTGTGCAGCATTTAGCATGAGCCCTAACTGGGTCATATAGTGACTCCTTTAGAACAAAATCACCAAGTCATCATGATTCTGTGATTCTAAGATTTGTGGATGAGTTTTCTGTCTGCATCAAAAATTCAGTGCAGCCACAAGCTGAGACATTAGTGAGAGCAGATGAGCAACACAAGAGCTGAATAGATATAATTATTTTTTCCAAGGCTTGGAAGGAAGAAAGCTCAGCTGGCTGAGGGCTGGGGCTTTGCTGAGCAAGGTTACTTAGGGTACTTTCCAAGGTTCATGGCTTAATTTATGCACTGTTTTACTTCCTTTTATTTGAGATACATTTCCTTATCTTGTTATTAAGGATATGTAATACTTTACTTAAATACTTGTCAAAACAAAACCTTGTAAATAAAGCTTTAATTTAGCAATCCAGATGTAATGGAACAGACTATTTAAATAACTTACTATTTCACATACATGCTATTCATTAAATAAGGTATATTAAGATCATATATGGTAGGCTGTAATCTTACTGACCAAATGACTGAGTGGAAGGAGACACCAACTTCTGTGTAATTGTTCCTCTTTTACCATTTTGTGGTTGTATGCATTTATTGTGGCATTTAAGTAGGAGCTGCGATTCCAAATAAACAGTGCTTTATCAGGTAGTACTGGAGCACCTCATAAAAATTGTTTTAGTGTTAGTGGCAAGACACACACATTTCTTGAAATATAGAGACAGTTATGCAGAATCAGCAGCTGTTATTTCTGAATCACTTATTTCTCTAATAAACACAGCAGGCTCTCATGATGTTAGACAATGTATGTGCTTCTGCATTTTGAATTTTTATCTTCGGTTCAGGTAGGATAAGTTTAAAGCAGCCGTTTTAGCAGCTTACCATTTTTTATACAGATTTTGAGAGGTTTGATCTGCGTATTTGTAACAATCAATTGTCAAAACCTGCAAGTAGCTCTTGTTAGTGTGGAGACTGAGTTATACCTCATGGCATATAGAGTTCTAACATGACAGTGTTGAAATGCTTTAATGAAAAGTTCTTTGATGAAGTAATTAAAATGTTGGAAATTAAAACATCAAACCAGTTAAATTGTCTACAAGAAAATGGAAAAAGTGTGAAAATTGGAATACAACTACTCTGTGTCTAAATCTTAGCAAAGCTCATAATACAGTTCTTTCTGTATATTGCCAGAAAAAATACTTTTGGAATTATTAATTCTTTAAAAAAAACTGAAATGAGAAAAATGTTTGATAAGCTATTGCCTGTGTAGTAAGTACAAAAAAGACCAAGGGGAAGGCAAGTTGTAAGCACATAGAAATGAAAGGGATGGGTTGTGGTAGATGGGTTTTTTCTTGTGTGTATGTGCATTTGTTTGTTTGCTTGTTTTAAAACCTAATGCCCTTCTCCACTCAGACGATACCTGGTAATTTAGAGAAACTAGTTTTCCGGAGTTTAAGAAGAGCAAGAAAAAATTGAATGAGGCAAAAGCAGCTGTAAAAAAAAAAAAAAAGAGGACTGAGAAAGGAGGAACATATTGAAGAATTTTACTGGATAGTCTGACATTAATAGTTTGATAGGCAAAGAAGAGGATGACAGGAATCTGTCTGTCCTAATGGGGAAGTGTTTAAGTGTGTAATAAATTTGCCATGAGGATAGTTATCATGGAAATACTTTATTTTATAGTTTATATTAATTTGGGCTATTTTATGCCATCTCCTCCTTCTTATGCTGCCTTGCACTGTATATTTAGTAACTTTTTCTTGGATTATGTAACTGGTTGTTTTTAAATTCCTTAAAAATTCATTTTGTCCCAGTAATAGGTTCTTTCAAGAAAATACCAACATTTAAAATGGTTATGATGCTCTGCTAGAAAATAGATGTTTAGTTTGCCAGTCTAATGCTAAGGTTTTTATGTCAAAAAGCTATATTCAGAGTCTGGGTTATCTGTTAGTATAGACAGTACAAGAAGTTTGCTTGGCTGCAGTCAGATTTGAATGGTTGGGGAATACTGTGTTTTACTATTAGTTTATGTATCAAATATATATGTTTTTCTGTGTCATGTGGTTGACTCTTCATAGAAAAACAAAAATGTACACACTCGCTTTCCTCATCCAGTGGATATAGTTCTTGTTTGAAGATAATTTCATTCATTAGGTTATTAGTAGGTATATTGGTTTAATTTTTACTAGGATTGTTTTTCTAAATGAAAAATAAGCATTTGTTTCAAGAATGCATTGTGTTTTGTTTTTTTTCTACAGTGTTGTTGAAAAGAATTGCATTTGGAGAGTACTGTAGTTGGTGAGAAGGGTTATGTTTGGTGTGCTACATTTCTAAAGCATCTCTTCCATAGTCACTATACTCAGTTGAAAAGAAAAACCTGTTCCCCTGATAACATCACTTAACTTCTGTTTTTTCTAATTGGTAGTGTAGGCATCTAGTAGATTTTTCTTCAAAACATTCTTAGTTTCCAATGTGTTCTTTATTAATATAATGTTATTACAAGAGGGATGCTGAGCTAAGATAATTTACACAACAGGAACAATTAAGCAAAACCCCTTCTATTGTGCTCTTTCCCAGGTACAGAAGCAAAACTAGGTACAGAAGTAAACCAACATAGAATCTAGTGTGTAGTCAGTGATTTTAATCTTTTAAAGCAGAACCGTTCCATTTGCTTGGTGTATTTTTCATAGCCAATAGTTTTGTCTTGCATAGCTTCAATACTTTTATCTTTTCCAACAGCAAAAACTCCCCATTTCGTGCGTCTCCAGAGTGTGGAAGTCAATGCAGGACAGTTTGCTACTTTTCAATGCACCGCCAATGGTGGAACAGACTCAGGTGACAGACTCTGGTTACAGGTAATTTCTTTCTTTTCTGATGCACTGAGATCTGCAGAGAGGAGAGACTCTGAAGAAAATGTAAAACATGAAAAATGGTAGAGCTGTCTGTTTCATCAATATTAAAATTTTTAGTAGCTTTGAAGTCCTGCATAGTAGGTATTCTGTTGTAGAAAATAATACTGGAAGATTTTCCTCCGATGTTTTACTGGAATGCCTTATTAGAAATAAAGGCACTGGTTTTCTTTTTTACATGTGGCAATGAGTAAAGGCTACATCCCCAAGGAACAGCACATGACTTACTTATAATGTCTGTGCTGGGAAACTGCAACATTATGCATGATGGTTTTCTTGGCTTACCTCTATCTCTGCTTAGTATTTTCAGTTAAAATTGCATTGTTAGTCTTTAAGTCTAGAGAAGATCAGTATGACAGTCAAATCTGGCTTTCCGTATTATAAAGCCAAACAATCTTACTAATATTTATTGAGTGCTTTATTTATTACTTAATTAATAATGTAATTTCTAGATAGATGTCAGATCTTGGTTTAAAGTCTGTTTCCAACTCATTTTCCTTTGGTAAAGACAGTCTCCCTTATCTGTATGTGTAACCTTGTATCAGAAACATGCCTTTTTGCTTGATCGCTTTTAGTAATGGGTGTTCAAGTTTAAATGCTGTCTTGCTACCATCATTACAGAGTTGTTCCCTACAGCGAACAATAGTCAGAATTTGGACTTTGCATTAGGAATTTACCAACCTCCAGATCCCAATGATTTCCATATATGGAAAATGACATGCTAGAACTGAGACATTGTCTATGAGGAGAAAGTAAAGGCAATTAAAATAAATGAAAAAGTGTCTAGGTAAATCAGTCTGATGAAGCTGCGGTAAGTAGAGAAGGAGGAATAGGAGAAATTGAAGCAATGGTAACAGGTGGGACTTAGACATGAAATTCTCTATTTTGCTGTTTAAACAATTTCAGGCTTTTACTATAGTTTTCCTTTCACATTCCATTTGTATTTCATAAATTATTCATTTAAGTGCGATGAGTTAAACAGCTGAGTAGTTATAAGAAATCTAGCACACACAAAAAAAATAAGTAAAACCACTTGAAAAGCAGACTCCTATTTATCTGTATATGAATGATAAACTGTTATGTCTATTCAGAAAGAGCCTAATCAAATACAGTAGAGGGCAATGAAAATCTTTTTTGTTTTTATTTGGGTTTGCAGTGGTATTTTCAACCACCGTGCTGATATAAGGCTGATATTTCTCTAACGCCATTAAAGACAGTATTACATTTTTGAATTGGTAGAATTAGATTGCTGTCTTTCCTAAGTCACCAAGATTTTTTTAAAGAATGATTTTTCGAGTTGTGAAAAGGGGTTAGCATGTAAGGGAAAAACATGGGTTGCTGTTTCATCAATTACATCCTTTCTAGAACCTTTGAACTTTTGCATAATTCTCTATTGTAAAAGTGAAGGTAGAATTCAATATAGGGAAATCCTTATTCCATTCAGTTTTTCCATATATTTCAGGACATGTGGAAATAACAGTATAATTTCAGCTTTAATTTTTTTCATGGAATTTAGGACACAAATAAATTCTTTACAAGGCTGGAATGTAATTTCTTTATTGTAGAAATTAAATATCCTTCTGGGTTTTACATAATATAAAACAATTTTCTTAACAGCAGTAGCAATTCCAGAATATCTTTGCTGAGCTTAGTTAAGTTGATTCCATGTTTATACGTGATTATGAGATTTTTTTTTCTATATGAAGGATAAGAAAGAAGTGATAGACTGACTTCTTGAGGAATTTTATCTTCCTGGAAGGGCACTGTTTGTTTATCCCGGTTGTACAACTACAGGTCCCTCTGGTAATCAGTCCGAGGTTGTGCAAATTTCAGGTGTGGCTTTGCATAAGAACATTTTAGAAGTTAACAGGATCTCCTTGATAGCTTGAATTTATTTTTGTACTTGTTTGCCAGTTTCCACAGATGTCTGCTGCAACTTACAGTAAGACAGATCAAACAGCTCCATGTGTGGGATGCTGCAAATCAAGGCTGTGAGATACACTTTCTAAAAGGATTAGCTGTATTTTAGTGTACTAGGTCATTATGACCTATATATA
>WEIV01031071.1:97422-136951 GCA_013390005.1 Calyptomena viridis
ATATATATATACACGAGTCCCTTCCAACTCAGCATATTTGGTGATTCTGTGGTTATCAGGTAACAAATCCTCAGACCTTTCAGTTCTCCATCAGTCAACTGACTATCTGGTTTTGTGGTGTGATATTGAGGAATTTTGTGTATGCCTGAGTATGGCATCTCATGACACTGTCACAGGACCACGAGTACAATGCTATCTGTAATAGCTGTCAGAAAACGTGGTATCTTCTGCATCATATGACTGATCAAATGGACATTAAAGATCCTTTTGTTCTTATTAGCACTAGAAACAATATTAAACTACAAAACATATTAATGAAATATATACACTAGAGCCAGAATAGAATGAACACCGTTCTCTGGAAACATTTACACTAGCACTCACGTAATAGGAATTCAGGTTTTAGTTACAAGCAAAGCATGCAGTCTCTCTGATATGTTTGTTCACCAGTAATACTCAGCCTTTTCTACTATCCCTTTAGTAGTTTGTTTCTTTACATTTACAAAACCTTAGGGGCAAATAATAGTAAGTAAATAAATAGATAAATAAATACAGTTGAGTGATTTTATCAGGGGCTTCTCAGCATTTCTGCCATGTAAGTCATATCAGGAGGCCTAATCTGTCTGGATTTGCAAATTCCAGAATACTATGAGATAACTTGCTCACAAATGATTTCCAGTACCTGTTATTTTTTTTCAGGTTCACATTGTTAGCCTGAATTACAGATTAATTGCCAGGGTGAAATCAGAAACCCACTAAATTCAGTCGCATTTCTGTTCTTTCCAGTGGTGACAGGATTTTACTGCTGTACTTCTGTCTCTTTTGTGTGATACTTGTCCACTTCTATGCAGCAGACTTCAAGTTTAGTAGGACATATTTTTCTGGTGCACAAATATCTTACTTTTTACAGTCTGTTAGACTGTGAGTAATATATGTTCCTTAAAACAAATGTATAGTGGCAAGTTGGTTGGCTGTTTTAATCTCCTTGTTTTGTTGAGTAGTTGTTGAAAATAGCATAGATGTTCTTGGTTTAATAATGCCAAGGCCTTAAAGTAGTCCTAAGTGAAAGCCATAGATTGAAAGTCTATCAATTTATTAATTTATGGAGTATTATGGAAGTTTTTGAATTGCACAGGGCATTCCGTTGCATCTGCATCATGGGATAGGATGGCTGGTCCCAGAGAGAGGTGGGGAATGGAGTTACATCAGATGAGGGCCGGTCACCAGGCTGCTGTCCCGCACAGCTCCAGAGGCAGTGGCCACACTCTGCTGGACACAGTGCAGCACATGGCACGTGCAGCCCTGAGCAGGATTGCAGATGTGATCCGGCGACCCAGCCGGCGGCCGGAGAAACATCGGGACCCGGCTCGAGGCCTGGCTGCAGTCATGGTGGCAACACCCATGGCACCTGTGGCAGAAAGCCAGGCAGCTTCCCTGCACAGCCCCTGCTGCCCCCCTGCTCAGTGCCAAGGCAGCTGGAAGCCAGTGCCCTCACTGGGCAGTGCACAGGGGCAGCAGAGGGGCAGTGCCACCATCTTGATTGCAAGCTTCTGTGATTGCAAGCTTGTCAGATAATTCGGAAACAAATTGTGGGTATTTTCAGTGATACCATTTCAGGTTAAAGTCAAGTGAAAGGACTCAAGAACACAACACAGTATCATGCGAGTTTGTATTTGTTACTGTAATGAGGGTCCAGAACACATACTAATTCATTCGCAGCCAAGAAACTAAGAACAGTGTCACTCTAATGGCCAATCTCTCCTTTACCCTATGTAAATAGTTTATTACCTGTTGAGAAGGGATTTGGCTTTTCTTCTTGTCTTTCCTGAAAGCTGTCTTTCACCTTATTCAATGTATCTTTTTTTTTGTATCATCAGTAATCTTTTGCTGAAGGTATAAAGAGTATCAAAGATTTTATTCGTCTATATACAGAATTACCTGTATGCATTATTTATTATTTTTTCAAAGGAGGAGATACAGTCCTGTGTCAGAGGGAGTTCTGGAAAGCAAATTGTTTTCCTCAGGAGTACACACATACACAAATGAGAGATATCAAAAACATCCTTGTAAGAATATAGAACCAGTGAAATGATTCCTGACAGATGATGAAAATAAAATATATTTATAGGATATAGAAAATAGTTTGTGTGTGTGTATGTGCTTGTTTATGCAACTTGCCTGTAATATCCCAGAAGGTGAACCAAAGTCCTGGAGTTCTGAAGTTTTGGAGTTTCATAAGAATTTTTTGTTGTGCTATAAATTCTCTGAGACTTTCATGTAATTACTATTTTCATTGCCAAGTTTTGAAGAGCTTATTGAGGGAAAAAAATGTTTCGGCCATTTTTGATTACTAAAACAATGAAACAGTACCTGTTCAGATTAAATCATATACCTATGTAACGATAACACAAACAGGTGGAACTATTAATATAAACTGTACAGTGGGATGGGATAGACCTAAAATATATGTTCTTTGAATACTAAATGTTAGGGATTTGGTGCATTTGTGTACCAGAGGAGTGCACAAGATCATTCTTCCTCCTGCTCATAAATAGCTCAGTCTTCTGAGACTGGTCAAACCATCTTGCGCACAGCAAATTGTCTTGAGTCCATTGCCTTTAGAAGAGCTTTAATGACATCAATCAACTAAAGATTTTGACAAGATTACATGCATTCTGCATGTGCACCTCAGTGTGGTTTTTTTATAGATTATCTGAGATGATTTTATTGTTGGAAGGATAATTAATGCCCTGTAGGAAAGAACGCTATCCATTACAGCATAGATGAAAGTTAAACTTTTTTTTTGAAATCCTGGTGACCATTTAATATCACTTCCAGGTTTTGGTATGTTAATTTCTTTGTGTCCCTATCTCCACTCCAGTATATATTTAGTGCCTTTCTTGCAGTATATTGCACCAGGAGAAGTTTAGGCTCGATGTTAGGAAAAAATTCTTCACAGAAAGAGTGACTGGAATGGTCTGCCCAGGGAGAAGGTGGAGTCACTGTCGCTGGAAATGTTTAAAAAAAGACTGGATGTGGCACTTAGTGCCATGGTTTAGTGGATGAGATGGTGTTAGGTAATAGGTTGGACTTGATGACCTCAAAGGTCTTTTCCAACCTAGTTAATTCTGTGATTCTGTAATCAGTTTTAATTGCTTTTTAGTAATTGTCTAGTAATCTTACTATATGGCGTAAAAACTTAGATGAAGAACGGAATGTAGGAGGCTTGTGATGTATATCATGTTTGTGTTAGCCAGAGTCTAAGGAGCTGTCATATTTGATGAAAACTTTTCTTTCATTATCTGCCTTAAATATGAATAATCTGATGCCTATTTTTTACTTTTTTTACATGGACTTAATGATTTTATTCTTGTGTGTATATAGATTTGATTAATTTTTCCCAGATGCTAGGATTTCTCTTATAGAATCTTAAATTATTATTGATATCAGAGACTGGGAAAAATTAATTAATTGTGGACACTTAAGGATAAATCCCCCTGAACATAGGCAAGGAAAAAAAGTCATCTTGAAATCATTCTGTCTGTCTGTAAAGTGTTTTGACTTCGGTGGTACTTGGAAGCTGACCAGCTGAAACATTTGAGCCTGGTGTTTTTATTTGAGAACTATGTGCAGCTGAATTTACAGAATGTGTTTGGAGTGTGGTGGATAACAGTTAGTTTTTCTTGTCTCTTCTTCCTTTTTCCCTGTTTTTGGTTTGTGTCTCAGGTATTCAGAAACTACCAAATATTAATGAATTGACTGCATACAATGATTAGCAGAAAATTTGCTTAACTGCGGACATTTGTGAGCATACACAAGTAAGAGGGGATATACATAAACATACCTCTTTTCTATATCCTCATCCGTCCCCATATATATTCTCCTTTGATAAAGTAACCTATAATAAAAGTTATTGTGGATTTACCTTTATCAGTCCAACCTTTTCAAAATTCTTGTCTGATTAAAAAAAAAATCAGTATTCTTTGTTAGTCTTCCAGTTATTCTGGAGTGTTAAATAATATAATACATGGTGATTAGCCAGACCCAATGGAACAGTTGTTAACTGTCTAACAGACACAGGGAGCTGGTTAAATTTAACTTGCTTTTCCAGAGTGTGGTAGATATGCCTGTTTCTGCACCCTGAAGACCTCCTTGATACAAAACACTGTTCAGCAGCAATAGAATCACTTAAGAACACATAAGAATTAGCCAGCTGACAAAATAAATTCAATAAGTTTTCTACACTATGTCTTGAACCTCTGGGAGAAAGAAACAATAACCTTTACCATGAATACTGCAGGTAAAATGTGCAAACTTACTGCTGGGAGGTAACATGATCAAATTAGGGTTGAGCAGAGGCTTCTTTTTTTAAGAATAAGGGCTGTTGAAACAGTTTTGAAGCAAGGAGAACTGGAGTCAAGTTTAAATTAAATCCAAAGGAAAGATGATGGGATGGGAACAGAGCATTGGGGAAGGTGCGTGTTGGGGGTGGGAGCTGTTAAACTGTGACTTAATTACTGTGACTGTCTCAGTAATTAAGACTGAAACATCTCCAGCCAAACCCTCTACATTAGCTTACCTGTTACATGAACCAATGTGTGCCTTACCTACTACTGGTTGTTACTGCTGCAGTTGTTTTTATTCACAGATTGCAGTTACTGTTGGGGGATTTACTACAACTGGCTTTAACCATAGGCCTGCCTCTCTTCTCAACATTCCTCCCATTTGGAAGAATCTTTTCAGAAGGCCACAGCTGAGCCCTTAAGAGGGCATTGTTTTTCATGATCCAATATGTGTGTTCCTCTTTCTTGACTGCTTCTTCCTTACCTGCTTTGTAGGATTCGGTATCACTTTGGTTTTGACTGCTGTTCTGGTTGTTTTAAACTTTGGAATAGACTTAAGGATGTCCCTAGAACTTGCATGTTGAAGTTTCTTCATCCTGTGCTGCTTCTCTTCCCAAGATAATGCTTTTCCAGGGGTGGGAATGTGGGAAATGAGTGCACTGTATTTAAGTCTTCTGTTATGTAGTTGCACAGAAAAGACAGACAAATACCTGCATTACTGTACTTTGTGTTGTGTGTAGGGATGAAAATTATGCTAATGACCTCTAGTTCTTAATTTTCTCCTCCTCACTCTGATCCTTCCCAGTCCTTCCATAAGCCTGGCATCTGCACAATGCCAAGCCAGAGTATTTAAAATCCCGTGTATGTTCTCTTCAGTTTTTAGCAATGTGTTCATTTTAATTCTTGGAATTTTAAATACAAATAAAAGGAAGATGAAAAGTTTTAAGTGTTCGCGTATTTCAAAAAATTAAGATACAGTATTAGATTAAGCGACTTTATAAGTAGGGCTACAAGTTCAACAAAATGCGAGGCAGGTACATGGATCATTGCCATAATTTCTATCCAAAGTATTAAACTCCCCATTAGAGATTTCCTAGTGCTCTGTTTTCTCCAGATGTTTCTTGAAGCTGTAGTTCCCTACAAGTAATTTTTTATTCTATTATGTGCTATTAAAGATTAATGGAAAAAAGATTTGGAATTTTACATATTTTGCAAATACGAAAAATTGTTAGAGAATATTAACTCTTCTCAGCTGTTCTGAAATGTAATGTAAAAATAAAAAGTAGATTGAACAGGAGCTTCGTTTTCTGGTTGTTTTTTATTCTTTTCCCCTTCTAAAATCTCTGTGTAGGGATAACAGATTTGCTACTGCCAGAATAATACAAAACAATTTCAGTATATAAGTACAGAGTAACTGTTTTGGGTAAATTACACTGAGTTTAATGACTCCAGAAAAATGTATTGTCTTTGTTTACTTTCTGTGTGTTTAACTGTATCATCAAATAGACCTTATTGCTTAATATTTGATAACTTGACTACTCAATGCATAACTTCACTGGTATTTTACAGTATTACCTGACAGCTCCAGCCAGTATTTAGGTTAAGTCATAATAAACAGGGATTTCTGAAGAGCTGTGTGAGTTGAAGAAAAGACTCAGCTATGAAACATTAAAATACTGAAAGCTGAAAGCTTTCTTGAAAGGTGAAATGGTAACAGTTTGCTTGAATGCCCATTAGTTACACATGCAGAGTGAAATTCTGGCTCATAGCAGAATAATTCCAAATAGGACAATAATAATCTTTTCCCAGCATGGCATCATTATTTGAATGAAATATACTTGTTAACTTACACAGATGGAATAAATACAGGATAATCACAGGATCTGTGATGGCTCTAATTTAGACTGACAAACTGTTGTCTTGCTTTTGAAAGCAATTCTATAAATTCAGAGGTAGAGACAACTGTCTTAGTTACTGGAATTATATGAACTCTGAAAAGCAATTTTCTTGAGGTATTAATTACTATTTGATTTAGATCGTATGCATATTTTAAACAAAGTTATTCTGGCCTTGCTGATGTTATTCGAGATCCCACTGGTATAACTCTAATCACAGTTTTATAAATGTGCCTATTTGAAAGTGGGCTAATGCAAACCCTTTCTTTTATTAAATGTATGAAAAGCTGCTTGATCTACCTGTATGGACAGAGGGTGACTAATGTTTCCTTTTCACTCTCTTCTGGCAAGATTGTTGATACATGCCTTGAGAGTGACTAATGCAGCGATTGGGCTGGATATAACATCCCAGAAGTTCAATTCCTTTGAATTACTGCTGCATTTTTGTTAAAAATATTTCTGAAAGGTTTAATATATAGGTTGTGATTAAATTGCTGTTCATTTAAAAGTCTTAGAGTTAGTTCATTGCCTTAAAGAGCCTGTAACTCTAATTTGAATAACCATCAACCTATTTCTTTTCATTCTCACTTGCCAAAGATGGAAAAATAATGTGCATTTTAAAGTACTTTAAACTGTCTATGCATTTAATATGCTGGTACTAGCAATATGGATTTTCAAGCTTTGCATATACTGAGGTTTAATTAAGATTGTTTTTTTATATTCCTGTATGTTAAATAACTTATTGTTTAATACAAAAATTATTCTTACAAGTGACTTACCAGTTACATATTTCCATTAGTTGGCTTAAAAGCATTTTTAAATATGTGTATTTCGTACTTTTAAAAATTTCTCTCTGAGTATTTGAAAACTTACAGGTTGCTCAGCAGCCAATGGAATCTGTTATTTTCATTTTTGGATCTCAGCATTTTGCAGTATTTATTTGTGGTCATAATTCTGCTCTGAGAAGTTTAGCTGGCTCTCCCCTGGGGATGTGGCCTTTGCAATCCAAGCAGGTCTAGCATTAAATGATTACAGCAGTTTCCTCTTTCCAAGAATGAAGTGTCCTGTTGACACAGTTCTCCAAGTCTCAGAGGCAGGAAAAGTTAACAGCTTTAATCAGTAGTAAAGTTTCAGTCTTTCATGTGGGAAATCAGAGCTAAAGAAAGTAAAAGAACCATATTTATTTTTTAATTGTATTAAAAACAAAGAAACAAGCTCCACCCACAAAACAGGATATGACACATTTGCTCCAACAACTTGCTCTTATAGGTCTTAATATGAGTACCATGGTGTGGCATTGTAAGTCATGAATTTTGTACTGTTTTCTGGAATGTGATTAGTAAATTACAGACTTGTAATTTGTTTTCCTTTATTTTTAATAAAATATCATATATTTATGAAGACTCAAGGTTTCACATAATAAGTGGGAGTTTGCAAGACCTACTGGTGAATTTCAGAATTGCTTAAAAACCCTGAGATGAATGTTTTAATGACCGTAATTAGTAAAACAGTATATCATAAGTAAACTCTTATTTGTGGGTTTCAGATAGTTGCATTAGTGAGCGCTAAAAACTTGTTTTTCTGAATGCTACTAAAAATAATTCTTTGAAAAAAATCGTAGCAGGATGTGCTAGTATGTTAATAAAGAAATGTTCATTTGATATGTTATTTTGAGCCATTCTAAATGAAATAGCTATTGACAGCACTGAGAGCTTGTAATTTATCATACAATGAGCTAAAATGGGGCTGTTAAATACTGGAAAAGAAAATATTACATTCTCCTCCAAATTTCAGATAGCTAACTAACCCATAAAAGTAACCACTGTCATAGCTGGGTAGCTTACTGAAGTCACTGCAGTGTCGGGGAGAACAAAACGTGACTTGCAAATAAGGGAGCAAAGCTGGCCATGTGGGTACAGTTAAAACAGAAACAATTCTGTATTCATATATCAAATTATAAATAGCATTTTGTCAGACTGAAAATAGTCTTTTGCCATTTTTCAGTTGCTGAAATGAGAATTTGGGATAGGTTGTAAGTGTGGGATTTTTTTTTATTTTCGTCTGTGCAGCCTTTTTAACTCTCTTCTTCAATGCCTATGGATTGAACTTTTCTTATACTTGAATTCATTACCTTCATTACCATTCCTTTATGCTTAGGCTTAAATCAATTAGGCAGCTCTCCTACTCTTTTGCTGTCGTCCCAAAAGAAAGAGAAGACGTAACTCTCTTGGGTTGTATTTTTTCTTATGGAACGTAAAGCAATTATGTTTCTTAGTCTTTGTTCCAGACGCTATGTTTTTCTTGAAAATATTTTTCCCAAAGAGACTAAAGAAAAAAATTGGGCTTTTTTTTTCTTCTTTGAGTTCTAGTAGAAAATGTCATGCTAGTGATTTCTGTGGGACTGTTTGAGTTCTAACATGATTAGACACTCCACACTTTGCCTCTGTAAGTTTCTAGTGTTCAAGAGAAGTGAATCAAGATAATCTTTATGGATAGTAATCTCACATATATATTACAGGTGTGTTATAATATTAAAGGGTTTTTATTCCAGAGCCACCTTTAATAACCTTTTCTCATCTAGATATTGGTAGAGGACAAAAATGCTCAAATCGTCTTTAAAGCCAAGCTGAGTTACATTCAAGGCTTATGTAGCTTGTTCATTTGAACAATATGATGTGTGCATCTGAAATATTCTTTGGCTTCTCTTTTCTTCTGTTAAAATTATTCCTGAGTGAATGGATAGCCTGTGTTGCAAAGCCAATTACTTGATCAAATGAGGACTTCCTGTTGTAGAACAGCAGTTAAAATATCTGCAATCAGGTGACATTAGTATGTTCGAGAAATCAGCAGAAGGTGAAAAATGTTATGGGACCCAAGGGACATAGTAATTTGTTGTAAGTACTGCAATGCATTGATTAGTTCCAATTTTCTTTCTACATAGTCATGAAAAAGATGGGAAATAATATCTGGTGGGGCAGGCTATTGAGTGGTTCCCTTTGAGCATTGCTGGTGCTTTGTATGAACACTAAGACTATCTAGTTCAGGATTTCTACTAGCACCGAGTAGTAGTCTGTGGGTGAAAGTGTGATAGTAAAAATTGTTGTTAAAGTAGTTACATGATTCTTCAGTTGTGTTGTAAGTTGTGAGAGTCCTGGTAAATTCTGGGTGCAGGTGCCCCGCATGGAAGGGTGGGAGTGTACTGTGCAGACTGGAGTGCAGAGGAGGTTGTTCACACTCTAAATAAGCCAAGGTAGTTGAGGTACTAGGGTTAATCAGTGTGTGGCAGTATGTTGTTCCTTAGAGAATAAGTTACCTTATTTCTTGGCAGGATAAAAAGCCTGTGTAAAGCTTCCTGATGTTGCGACTAGAAAAAAAGGAAAAAGTAACGTGTGAGTGTAATGTCAGCACATGACTTCACTGTGCACAAGATCCTTAAAGAGTCTGAAAGCTGCAGTAACTTACTTTAAAACTGGTTTATTGTTTGTGACTGATCAACAGCTCTGATAATTAGGATTAATAAGTTACTGTCTTAGGTAAAAAATAATGTTGGTTTTAAGAAATATTAATTCTCCAAAATCCTAATTAAGCCACTCTTCTTGCTTCCTGCTATCTGCAGTCATTCTTTCTAGAAGGATATTACAGTGGCAAAACCAATAAAAATAGTAGTTTCAAACTAGTAGTTTGAAATGTTTCTTTCCAAGTTTAGTTTTTGGGAACTGCTGTGCCACATCACACAAGCTGGTTCATTGGCAGCTCAAAATTCAAGGAATTTAAAGGAGCTGTCAATTATCTGAAGTAATCCTCAAGTAATAATTTACTACTGAATAACTTTTAAGGCATGATAGTGCATTCTTCTTTGGGCATCTTACAGGCATTTTCTTTCTTTTAAAGAAGCTGTGCATCACCCACGTTTACTTTTGAAGAGGAAATAATTCTACCCTACTGTTCATGAGAATCAGTATTTATTGCTAATTATGTTTCTTCTTTGGCATTAGCATCAGGATTAACTTTGACTTGGTATTGTGATTCATGGATGAGTTTAATTTTGTGTGACTGGTGTTTGAAACTTTCTGGTTATAACTGGTATTTCAAGAGTACTTCCAATATAGTGGCAAATAAAGTTCATAACAAGATGTGATCGGTATTTCCTGCATGTCATAAATTCTGCTGGACAAACTGCAAACAGACATCATCAGCTATGTTGAAGGTTTATAGAAGCTCAGCAGTGTGGGATCCTTGGTCTGCTTGAAGATCCTCAAGTCAGAAAAACCTACTAAAAATAACCAGTATCATTACATATTGTCAGATTGTGCGTGTTCCTTCCTGGAGAGAACAGATTTTGTGAGGTGCTTCAGTTTGTTGAAATGTGTATCTTTGTATGAGAAGTGCAGTCTTTCTTGTTTGCTTGTTTGCCTGAATGTTGTCACAAGATTTTGGTGGTGGTTGTTTGAGTTTTTTTTTCATCCAGCTTTCATAGTTCAATGATTACACATTTTCTGAGCGTTTTTGAGTGTTCATAATGCACATACCCTTTTGCATGGACAGGTGGAGCACGAGTTAGGATGAGGATCTGAGAGCCAAGTCTCTCTGCCCTCAACATGGCAGTTTGTTATCTCTGTCCTCTTCTGTTCTGCCCTCCCTTTTTCACTCCTTGTGAATCTCACCTGTTTCTTGTGCCATACATATAACATGTTGAATTGAGAGCCAGATACTGTACTGAAGTAGGAACTGCCCAGTTCTCAGTATCATGCTGAGGAAATTAGACCTTGTTGGTCATTTGCCTGGTAAATTTGTGCCTGGTCTCTTCTACCCGAGCTGCTGATAACCCCTTGAGTACATGCTGCTATGAGAACCATCCACTGATGTCTCTGTGCAACTGCTTATGTGCAAAATCCATATGTCAAGTAGCAGATGCAGGGAGGGAAGAAAAAGCAGACACTGACTGTGCTGGGTTTCATGTTTCTTTAAAAGAAATAGATTTAAATATTTGTGTAAAATAAGCTAAGCAACCAAATGTTACATTGCTCTTAAATCTTTCTATTAGTTAATCTATAAAGAGTTGAAAGCAGCTGTTCCACATGAGTGGTTGCCCACTCATGATGAATGGTTTAATTCACATGGGAAGGCAGTAAATTTCACATGGCATAAATATCTGTAAAAGTAACATATAGACTTGTGCTTTTATGTTGTCTCCCCTCTTGGGGAACTTGAGAGAAATATTGGTTGTCAGTATTTTTTTTTTAATATGACTAACAATATTCTTTATTTTTGTTTCTTTGCCTAGGGTATTTATGTAAGGGATGCACCTTTGAAGGACATAAAAGTGTTCAACGTTCGACGATTTGTAGCTCTTTTTAGTGTGGTAAATGCCACGAAGCGGGATGCTGGCAACTATCGCTGCATGATTCGGACAGAAGGAGGAGTTGGTGTATCAAACTATGCAGAACTGATAGTCAAAGGTATTTCATGATAAAAATCAGTATTTACATGCTCAGCATATGCAATAAAGACCTGCAATTGCTAATGAAATAAGAATGTCACCCACAACCTGGTAAACTCAGTAAGAGGTTCAATAAATAGATTTTGTTTATGTAAATCTTAAGAGTCTAGCCAACTGTAACAAGGGAATGACAGAAGAGGCCAGGACTCATTAACTCCTAATTTGTTGATTGTTGTTTTAAGTATTTCCCTAAAATTCACTGTTTAGAACTATAATGTCTTTACAAGCTTTTATTTAAAATATGAACATAATAATAGTGATTTGCCTCCTTTGTGGAGATTGTATTCTAAAAATATACTTACTACAAAATATGAAAGATTTACGTTAAGATGAACACATAAAAATGACATATTCGGATATGTGGAAGGATGTTTTTAAAAACTTTGGGAAACTCTTAAATGTAAATAGAATACATACAGAACTCCCCATCCTTATTATAGAAAACTGCACTAAAACAATTTTTTAACATTGATTATATTTAAATTACATTTTGATTGCTTCTTAGTTTTATTCTAATGTCTTGGAGGAACTCAATTTTATTTTTGTTCTGTCAGAGGCAAAACCAGACTCTGTAGCATCTAAGCTGCGGAGCCATTTTATTGTGTTACAGAATCTTAGAATAGAATATGTTGAGTAGGAAGGGACCCATCAGGATCATTGCATCCAACTCCCGGCCCTGCGCAGGACACCCCAACAGTCACACCATGGGCCTGAGCGCGTTGTCTAAACACTTCCTGAACTCATACAGGCTTGGTGCTGTGACCACTTCCCTGGGGAGCCTGTTTCAGTGCGCAGCCACCCTCTGGGTGAAAAACCTTTTCGCAGTATCTAACCTAAACCCCCTGGACTCAACTTCCCACCATTTCTTCGAGTCTTCTCACTGGTCACAAGAGTGAAGAGATCGGTGCCTGCCCCTACATTTCCCGTCATGAGGAGGTTGAAGGCTGCAACGAGGTCTCCCATCAGTCTCCTCCTCTCCAGGCTGAACAGATCAAGTAACCTCAGCTGCTCTTCACACATCTTCCCCTCAAGGACCTTCACCTTCATCTTCGTTTCCCTCCTTTGGACACTCTCTAACAGCTTAATGTCTTTTCTTATATTGCAGTGACCAAAACTGCACACAATATTCAAGGTGAGGCCACACCAGTGCAGATCAGAGCAGGACAATCACCTCTCTCAACCGGCTGACAATGCTTTGCCTGATGTCCCCTGGACACGTTTGGCCCTACCGGCTGCCAGGGCACTGCTGATTAACATTCAATTTGCCATCAACCAGGATCCCCAAGTCCCTTTCTGCAGTGCTGCTCTATAGCCTGTCGTTCCCTAGTCTGTACATACAACCAGGGTTTTCCCATCCCTGGTGCAGAATCTGGCACTTTGCCTTGTCAAGGTTTACACTGTCAGTGATTGCTCGTCTCTCTAATTTATGGAGGTCTCTCTGCAGAGCCTTTCTGCCCTCAAGGGTGTTGACAGCTCCTCCCAGTTTAGTGTTTTTGGCAAACTCACTTAGTATCCCTTCAAGTCCTGGCATCCAAATCATTAATGAAGATGTTGAAGAGAACTGGACCGAGGACGGAGCCCTCTGGAACCGCACTAGTGACAGGTCTAGTTAGATGTCAGCCCTTTCACTACAACCCTTTGTGCCTGACCTGTGAGCCAGGTGCTCATATATTGCATAACATGATTGTCCAGCTGTATGCTGGACATTTTTTCCAGCAGGATGCTGTGACAGACAGTATCAAAAGCTTTGCTGAAGTCCAAAAGGATTGAGTTTACTGGCTTTCCTAGATCAGCTAGTTGGCTTACCCTGTTGTAGAAGGAAATCAGGTTTGATATGCAGGCCTTTCCCCTCATGAAGCCATGCTGTGACCAATGACAGAGTTGTCCTCCAGGTGTTTTTCAATATCTCCTGATATCTTTTCCATGATTTTACCAGGCACTAAAGTGAAACTGACAGACCTGTATTTGCTGAGGTCCTCCTTCTTGCCTTTCTTGAAAAGACAACATTAGCCAACTTTCAGTCAGCTGGTTAGACTAGGGAATAATCAGTCACCAGTAGCAGAAGATGCAAGAGAGCCATAATGAAGAATAAACCATTATCCAAAAGCAAGGATATGGTTTTAGTGAATGTGTTGTGAGAAAGTGGAGAGAAACAGGAAAAGACAATATGTTGCAAATAACTAGTGTATGTAGACAATACGACAAAACAAATTATATATGAAAACTTATTTGAGCTATTTGCATTGATAAAGAAAGAAAGAAACAAATAGAGTGGGTGAGATGAGAATATAATTATAAGGCATGGTGGAAGAAATGAGGTTATTTCAGTCCAAGCGTGAAAAGGAAATAAAGGGGTTGGCCAAAAATAGACATGTATGATAGTCAGCAGAGAAAGGAAGCTTGAACTATAATCCCAATATGAATGATGAAGCATCTTTCAGACCTAGTATCAGTGAGAACAAGGAAGAATGGAGACTGCCTGAAGGAGGCAGATGGAGGAGTTACTGCATCAGTGACAGGAGGTACAGGAAGCCAAAGAAGTTACCTTTTTTTTCAATTTCTTTGATTCAGGGTGTTTTAATTTATTATTGCTCCTTTAGAGGTGCAGTAGATGTAATTATGAAGCATATCATTAAAGCATTTGTGCTTAGTTGGATTCTTTCAGAAAATTTGCACTGGGCACTGTGAGCAAGTGGATAGCTTTAGGGTGTAATCCCATTAACTACTCGTAGAGTGGCAAAGTAATTATGGTAATCCCCATTGCCTGCGATGGAGCTTTTATGAGACCACCTGCAGGTCATTCCTTCTGACCTAAAAAGACCCATTTTAAACATTGTGCTGTAAAACCTTAGTGACTGTACTGAAATAACAGCATTAGGGGCTAATTAGCAAATATGCTTTCTTATTGATGGCATATGATTAAGAAATTGTATTCCTAATTTTTTAGCAGCTTTTCTATAATGTCAGTTAGCAGACTTCAAAGATAATGGATTGATTTCAGTGCAGCTATGTATTTTTTTCAATCCATTACCATCAATAAGTCATGAAAAATGTATGTGTACCCACTGCCCGTAATGCTTAGTATACTTGGGAGTTACTGATGGCTTAATAATAGTATATGTAGAAACAGTGGTGTAATTGCTTCCTACTCTTGGTTACAAACAATGAATTTAATTCTCTTCTCATTTACACTGTTATAACTAAACTGACTTAAGAGGAATTTTGCTGGATTTCCATTCCTAGGATGACAGGAGAGTAAAACCGGGCATTTGTAAGTTAAAGAGAATCAGTTCTTCACATTTTTCATGCTCTGTTTCATTCTGGTTACTGAACTTCTAACTCAAGTTGCAAGAAAGTAAATCCTGCAGTGGAATAGGTTTTTCTTTCAAAATATATTTGCTTTTAAGCAGAGATGTTTGCACAGTACAGTGGGCTACAGGTCCGTACAATAGTCATTCTGCTTCATTGTAGACATAGTTTCACTAAATAGGAACTTATTATAGGTAGATTCCAATTATGTATGTAAAGTTCTTTAAGGTTTGTAGTGCTGCTGTAGGTTGACATTGTGTGGCACTGGAGACCAGGTAGCAAAACTTTTGAAATTAGTGGAAAGGCTGCTAGTGTCAGGTGCTGCAAACCAAATTGGAAATCACAAACAAATAGAAATGAAATCTTGGAAATGTAAGAAACTGCCAGATGTTATTTTTTTCTTCTTTTTTTGTCTTTTTACCTGAGCAGACATGTTCCAGCAAGGTTTCACCGATAGGGAAGGAAAAAAAAGTGCAATTAAAGAGCTGTCAGTTAATCCCATGTTCTCTTATTAAAGAATTGTAAACATGAATAGTTAATGAGAAAAAGCCTGTCAGTGAACAATTAGTCTGGCCTTAACAGGAAGAGGGAATAAAGGGGTTTTGTTTGAAAACTTGTTTGTGTTATCTTATATGCCTTTTAGAGGATGGTGAAATAAAGTATTGATTGCTCTATTTAAATAAATCCTGAAGGGGAGGTTTTCAATTTACCCGAATGTTTGTTCTGATAGGAAAGGCTGAAAAGACAAGTGCCTTGTCATTGTGTGTGCTCAAACTGCGCAGTATCCTCATCTAAGTTTTTCAGAGAATTGAATTGAAATGTCACTTTATCTAATGGAAGACATGAAATAGTCCTTGTCAGATCACCCACTTATTGTGAAAAACAGCAGTTCGTGTCTAACAGATGGCATAAAAGTAATCAAACATTGAGCAAAAGGAAGATAGTAGGGTGGAATTGATTTAATGTATTTGATGAACTAAAGTTCTGCATATAGTCCCTAGGTTGAGTTTTTATAATAGTGGGCAGATCCAACACAGATTAGATTTACAAGAAGAGAATGAGCCTGTCTGAGAAGACATCAGATTATTGCAGAGTTCAGACTGCTTATTGAGTTCAAACAAGGCAAACCTAGGTGTCAAATTGGTTAAAAGGAATTTGGTTAGGTTTTTAAGCGAGGGTGTAGAAAGGTAGCCATCTGTAATGCTGGCAGCTTAAATGTCTGCATTTTCCAAATGAAAAATTTGACACCGGGAACAGAACCAAACCTCTTGAGAACCTCTAGAGCAAAGAATTTATTCTGGAGAGCAAAGTAATTTTGACATCGAGATGCAGTAAGACTACATTAACAATCTGTGGAATCAGTTATTCTCATACATGAGATATACACAGATACTTGACAGCTGTTTTTGCTCTCTGCCAACTGACCTTTCATGCTGTATCCATCAGTCTGTCTGTACCCCTTTTTTTTTACAAACAGTGCTGATATTAGGACTTTTTTTTATGTCCTAATATAAAACATGGGGGTGCTGTTCAACAGCCGGCTCAACATGAGCCAGCAGTGTGCCTGTAAAGTTTTTAAATATGTTTAAAATATAATAATGACATTTTCTTAAATGATGAATTTATATGTAATTTTAGGAAGATTAAGTCAGGTCAAGTTTTCATCCCAAACAGTCTCAGCAAAGGGATAGTATAAAATTGGTCCACGTATTTTGCATGATACTGTTTAGAGGTATTTTTTAATTAAATATTTAAATACTTTGGCAGGAATTATTTCATTACTTTCTAGGAAAAAAATATTGCATGAAGAACTGTGTCATTTCAAAACCATTGTCATGTCTTTTGTTGTCGGTGAGGGTATTTGCTGCCCTTCATCCACAGTTAAATGCTGCAAAATGGCACTATTCTCCATAGTTTCCAAAAAGATGGAATAATTTGCATACTCAAAAAGAGGAGCACAATAATACATATGTATTAAAAAAAAAAGAGAGGAAAATGGAAGAAAATACTCCTAAAGCTGTTCAACTGATTTCAACACTAGAAATTAGGAATTATTTGATTAGTTTTACAATAATTAAGACACCTACAGTTAATGTGGACATAGCATCAGAGATGATTGATACCTCGTTTTTTTTCACTTCACCTGCTTATGATGGGCTGAACAGTATCACATGGGAATATCGTGGCATTGTCTTTCTAACATTTATTATTTAATAAGATATATCAGCTTGCAGGATAAATATTTCCTCCCTGTTCTCCCACAAATCTAGCATGAGGGATCTCCCATCCTCTCAACTCAAAAGAAAAATGGAACACTATTATTGTTACTATTGACGTAGTTTTTTGTCGTTTTTCAAGTTAGTGGTTCTCAGCCAAAGAGAAGAAATGTCTATTTTTTTGGTCTTCTTTAACTCACTTAAATCTTAGAGGTTTACATTATCTCCAGTGGCATCTCTGTGTGATGCCCTTCCCCTCCCAGTTAAAATTTTAAAAGAAGTGCAAAGCATAAAGATGTTAAGATATTGTAGAAAATGTTTTGAAATTCTGCATAATTTAGGTACAAAGCAGTTTAAATGAAGGAATTGCAGTTTCAAGTCTGTTTTCAGTTAATGTAGAAGTGCATAAGAACATGGCTGTATGGCTACATTTGTTTTTATCCTCTGCCTAAGAGAAGGGCTGCTCCTTATCATTAAGACTGTCTTTTTCTCATATTTAGTATAAATGATCCATTTGTGTAGGATGACAGAGCATCTGCCTAAAGCATTCTATTATCTGCAGACCTCTGGCTTTATAAGGTAACCACTATTTTCTTTCCACAGAGGATTGTGCCTATAGTCACTTGTCACAGAATTTAAGAAGAGTCACATGTTTGTCCAAAGTCTAAAAAGCGTAAAATATGAAAATATGGATAAGCTTAACTTCTTTTTTTAAGTTAATAGTCTATTTTTAAAATGTATATTTCAATGGTTTCACAGTACTGAATAGCGTTGTTTACTTGCATCAGGATAAGTCTGCAAGGAAGAACTCCAGTTTAAGCTAATTCATTGTACTAAATAGCCACTCCTACAAGCTTGTTTCTGCTGTCAATTCAAATTCCTTCCTTGAACATACACAGCTGTAAAATCTGAGTCTGTTTCACCATTTCATAAAGGTATTAATTTGCATGGTATTTAATTGAGACTACTCTACTGGCCACCAGTAAAACTGCTTTTAGTGAAAGACAGTAGTACTGCAATGTGGTACTTACCTGACTAAGCGATTCAAACTCCTTAATATCCTAAAAAAAAAAAAAAAAATCATTCCGTTTAAAGAAAGAATAAATGAAAAAGACAGGAATAACTTTCATACTTCACTTGTGAAATCGGCTCCATTATATTTGGACATGTAGTGTTTCTGTTAAATAATCTGCTTAACTGAGTCTCATGGTTGTAACAGTCACTTAATATGGGCATCATATTTGTAATGAAAGGTTGGTTTTATGTAGTCTCGATCTCTGGTAACAAGACAACTTTTAGTATTAAACTGCAGTGGATGCAGGTTTTGCTGAAATTATGCAGCTAGCATTAACCTTTTGTATTGTGGTCATAGAGAAATTAATAATATGCCCTGAAGTATAAAAGGACAATAAAATACTGTCTGTTTCAAGTACTTGTAATACTTGGAGTGAATTGGCGTAACCACTAACCTTAGTGACCTAACTCCTGAGTTTGCATTTTGAATGGCACTTCAACAGCCTTTAGTAGCATTTGAAACTTGAAAGTAATTAACTGTTTTTTCAGCATGGCTAAGTAAATGCCTTAGGATGCTCTATAAAAGTTCCATTTCATGTCTTGGTTCACAAAACAGCCTAATGATTTAAATTGATGCTAAATCATTTTGAGTCAAGTCAGAATTGTTTCCAGACATGCTATCACTGTATGAAGCCATAGTTCATATACTTCAGGAAGAATAGTTTCAATACAACCACAGTATGTTTCTAACCCAATGATGACATCATTTTGCCATGTATTGCTAATGACATAAAACATTGTTTTCCTTACTGATTTAAAAATGTAAACAATATTCTTTTTACACAGAAATCTCTCACAAATTATTAAGCTGTTTTTATGCCTGTTCCAATTAGTAATTATTAGTAGACATCTTTGGACATATTCTAGTTCATTGCCCCCTGTATCATGTTCTTCATTATAATAATCAATTAGTTTTGTTGAGATTAAAATATATAGTGATGACACCTGTGTTTGCTGCTTTGTAATGTCGTATTGCAGCAATTGCTAACAGATTGCACAGATCGAAGCTTGCATACAAGTGTATGATGCTAATTAGAAACACCATCTATCTGAGGCATAGCTAATCCTCAGTGTACTTAAAGCTCTGAGTTACTCTTTCTGAAAATTAAAAAAAGGTAGCTTAGTGTAGGATAATTACATGTTTGCTAAAATATCAATTCTGCTATTTCTCAGGAAATACTGACTTATTTCCAGAGTTCCTTTCTCCCTTTTTCTTCATTCTTTTATGTTCTTTGCTTTAACTGTGACTTTGAAGTCCTTGAGAAAATGATGAAACATGAATTCAGCTTCTTGTCTGACTACTTATATCTCAACACAGAGGGAAATGGTTAGCAGAAGAGGATGTTCTGTGTAACCTTAAGAAGGTGGCAGTGTTTGCTGATAGATATGTTAAGAATATTGGATCAAACAATGCCTTATTACAGTGGCCTGGTTTCATTCTACTATACTTGAATGTATTTAACCAATGGGGAGGTGAATTTTTTGCAGATGCACGAAGCAGCAGAGTAATTTAACCAACAGGAAAAAAAAGAATTTGTTACTTATCTTAAAAAAATGATGTTTTTAAATTATTTCTGCAGTCTAATTTAAAGTGAGATGCCCATCACATAATAAATAAAAGTAGGTTTAAAATTTTGCTCAATTTATAGTCTTTAGAGTCCAAACTATCAGGATGTCACATGCATACTTGCTCTGTGATACAGAGTAATACTTCTGTTTGGTAGTGAGTGAAAATAAGCCATTATATGAAGTAGAATCAGATTCCTAGTAAAAACTCAAGAAATCTCCCAGATTTCATTTAGAAATTCTTTTATTTCAACCAGGGTATAGGACTTGAAAAGTTACTATACTTACTCTGCTTACACAGAAATCTGAAAATAAGAAGGCTGAGTACATGAAAAGTGATGAATAAAAAAAAAAGATTGTTTTGTTTTCATGCAGAAATTACCGTTCTGATTATGTTTGAGGATAAACTACAACATCAATTTTACCTTAAAAATGTTAGTTTTGAGTAGAATTAATGTTAACATCCAGGAAGAACTGTATTTGGATATGAAAATATGAGATTATCTCTCTTTTTATATTGGAAATTAAGTTACCATATAAGTCTAGTGAACAGAACTCCATTTACACCTTGTTTGAACTTATGTGGTATAAACCAAAACCTTCATGTTAAAATCTCCAAGTGTAGCTGCAAAAGCATCTGCATATTGCAATTTAATGAAAATAAATCTATCGGTAGTGGTGATCTCTTCATATCCATATTTTTATGCTGTCTTCAGCTCTAATACAATACGAAACACATCACTTATTTGAATATTTTAGAAGTAATAAAAATACAAGTATAATCATTGCTTGTTTTTGTGACTTACTGTGCTTCAGAGCCACCAGTTCCCATTGCTCCACCTCAGCTGTCCTCGGTCGGTGCAACTTACCTGTGGATACAGTTGAATGCTAATTCCATCAATGGGGATGGACCCATTATTCAAAGAGAAGTTGAGTATCGAACTTCAAGTGGAAGCTGGTATGACATACAACCTGTGGACTCCACAAGCTATAAGATTGGGCACCTTGATCCTGATACAGAATATGAAATCAGTGTCTTACTTACAAGACCAGGTGAAGGAGGAACAGGATCTCCTGGCCCAGCTCTCAAAACAAGAACAAAGTGTGCTGGTGAGTACTTAAAAAGTGATAAGAAAGTTGTAAGCATCTTTCTAGGGCTGAAAACAAAAGCTATTTCACTAGGAGTTTTTAATGTCTATCTTAAAACCTGCAGGAATTAAGACTGAATGTTTTTAAGTATAAGCTATTAGCGTTTTCCAGCTACAATGACCTTGAAACCAACCTTCAGTGCCACTGTAGTTTGCAGATGAAATCATGCTTTACTATCTGGTATGCACTGAGCTCTCTACATTTCATTACACCCCTCTCTTGCCACTGTGTGTTTGGATTTCAGGTTAGTTCGTCCTTCTTTTTCTTTTTTTTCCCCTGGCTAGTTTCCCAGGCTTGATTAAAATTCTGTTTGTTTTGGATAAAGTTGTTTTTTTTTCCTTTTTTCAATGTCAGTTATATCAAACTTGTAGATAAAGTGGAAAGACATCCTCTGTACCAGCAAAAGCATTCACTGTTACATCTCAATTAGCAGATGAGGTTTAGCAGTCACTGCTTTCTTGAGTGACTGACACCATGTCTTTTTATTAAATGAGATAGTATAATTTCTGGTGCATTGTAGCAATCTAGACTCCTGGTTTGGATGTTACAATTAATAGAGCTGACCTGTGATTGCAAAAATATACAATCAGAGTATGCTACCATATATCAAAGTAGAATAATTTTCATTAAGAGTGGCAGTGATACTACTTTGGGATTCAGCTGTACAAAAAACAATAGAGGATACTGTGACCTGGAATTTTTTTGGTCATTAGTATTTTCCCCCAATATTTTGAATCTTCTTTCTGCTACTGTAAAGTTGGTGGGAGATAGGCAGGAGTTTACTTGAAGGAAATGGGACTAAGCAGGTGGTATTAGCTTATTGTTCCTAGTCTTTTAAAGAGTGACTAGGAGGGTGTTATTTGTCCTTTGAACAGGAAAAACTACATACTTCAACATAAATTATTATATATTTCCATTGCATATAAAAGTAATGTTACTTTTCGTAAAGTCACCTGACCACCCATCAGTGACTAAAAGGTATTTCAGTTGATTTTAATTGGTATGATGTCAAACACAAAATTAAATATAGTTGCTTTCAGAATCCCAGTGTTACATTTTAAGGATGCAAACTTATACAAGTGCAAGGATGCAAGCTTATACAAGTGCTAACTCTTTAGTGGTTTTGGGGGCGGGTTTTCTTCCTGTCATTACTGGAAAGACATATTTAATAAAAAATACCCAAAAGTAGTACAGCTAAGTTATAATATTGGGTAAGTATTTAGTATTTGTAGGATTTTCTGTACTAGACTAAGATAACTTCAGCTTAGTCTAAAGTGAACCATAAAAATTAATTATAGTTCCCTTCAGGAGAGTTTCTGGGTCACTGTGCCCTTCATAATAATGTAAAATATCTGCCTAGAAAAAGTAAGTATGCAATACACAAACACTTCTGTTAGTTTAAAATTTAAAAAGTTTTTCTCATAGACTGATCATCTGCTTATATGACCAGTTAATGCAACACTGGGTGCTGTGTAAATGAGCCTGTCTGTACTAAAGGATTAGAAGGTGTGGTGAGCTGACACCAGCCAGCAGCCAAGTATCCACATGGCCACTCACTTGGTCACCTCTGCCATGGGACGGGGAGAAAATAGAAGAAGGCAAGAAGACTCATGGATTGATGTGAAGACATTTTAATAGGTGAAGCCAAAGCTGCCCTTGCAAGGAAAGCAGAAAAGTGACCCCCTACCAGTTTTTTGTCCACCTCCAGTACCTTTGCTGGGGGGATGGAATGGGAAAAGGAAAGCCTTGAGGGTGTGCAAGTACTTTAAGACAGTGATATGTTATCAAGCTTGTTTTAGTCACAAATCCAAAACACAACACTATACAGGTGCTATGAAGGAGATTAACTCCATCTCAGCCAGACCTAGTAGAGAGTGAAATCCAGAATTTTAGTTATATTTAAAAACATCATTTGCTTCCTGATCTTTTCAGAGGTATATGCTGTTGAGCAATAAAACATCCATTCAGTCTCATAAACCACTATGTACTGGAAGTATTTTGTTACCTGGTAACATCTTGTGATACAACAGAATTATTTGTTTTCATTAAGCCAAACAGTAAACTTCTTAAATTAAAAACAGAAAGTGAAATGACTGAAAAATGTAAATTGAATGATGATATTAAATCTGTCTCTACAAATTGGCTTTTTTATAACAGAAGATCTTGTTTTGAAGGTGTAGTGGTTATTGGTTAACTGTTAGTAAGTGACATGCTAATAACTGGCCCAGGGGTTTAAAAAGAGATGCTGATAAACTAATGATGGTATAATTAAGCTGGGTAGGAGTAAAATAATGCCAGTCTCCAAAGCATACCATAGAATTAATAAAACAGGAGTCTTTAAGAGAAGAATCATTGCACCTTTTTAATTACTGTGATAATTGTGTGCTGCTTGCCTGTTCCCCAGGGGAAGATAGTGAACCACTTGGAGACTTGAAGCACTAAGGCATTCAATAATCTTAATAGTTCTCCAAAGCATTTGAAATATGTTTTCATTTTAGCAAAATGAGATTTCACAAGCTTGTAGTAGACAAGTCTTATCAGTAACTTTACTAAATAAAGGCATCTATAATTAGAATGCAAAGAAAAAAATCTCTCCAGACTTGGTTGCATCACACTCAGTGGAGCAGTTACTACTTTAAAAAGTGCTTTGCTTCCTTTTGGTGAAATATACTTCTATTTCAGTGTAATGTTCACGAAGGCCAAAGAATTGCATTCAGGTCTGGATTAGATTTGACCTAGAACATGGAGTTCAGGTTTGAAAAAGAGGAGTTTAATGGATTTGAGCTCTTGTGAGTCAGACTTAGAAAAAAGGGGGTTTCTCATTTCAAGGTATGAAATGAAGGCCTTCCCAAGCTGTCTGGAATTTGAATCACCAGTTCCTGTGCTCGAAGCTCTCTGTTACCACAGCCATCCCATATGGTGTTACGAACCTAGAGGACTGCTGCCATTTAAATTAAAAGGGTGGCAGGGGGAGATGGGAAGAAAATTCATTAGGAGATAGGTACATGACAGGACATTTCCATTATACAGTATATCTCAAATTACTAGGAAGTACAGTTTTAGGCTGGTATAAATGATTTGTAGAATAAGAATTCCAGAGTAGTCATCCAAAATTAGAGCAATTTAGGGGCAGAATATTAGAATGCTTCACACTTCAGACATGGTCATCTGAGAAACAAGACTGTTAGCCAGGTATGAGGGTCATAATATCAATCACTGCTATAGAGAGCTGGGTGTACTGGGTCTGTCTGAGCCCAAGCAGCCTTAGCAGTGCTAGGAGATAACACTCCACTGTTTTGACTGCTGTGAGGCAGAGGGGACACAAGCAGGTCAGGTGACCCAGACTGACCAAAGGGATATTCCAGACCGTATGACGTCAGCTCAGATATAAAAGAACAGCAGGGGTGGGGGCACGGGGTTGTTCTCCGATGGCTGCCTGCTGAAGGGACAACCAACGCGTAGGGCCCTGCTTCTCAGGATGTGAGCTGACCTCGGGAATGGGAAGCAGAGATTAGATTCTCCTTTGCTTTGCTTCCTGCGCGCCAAATTTTTTTTCGCTTGTATTAAACTGCCTTGTCTTAACAGCCACGAGTTGCTGTCATCTTATTGGTAAAGGGAAGGGGTGAGAGACTGACTGGGTACTTGGCACCCAGCCAGAGTCAACCTGTCACACTGGGTGAGTTGTTCTAGCAGCAAAATAGCTGCAAAATATTTGAACCAAAGAAATCACCTGATATGTAGGCATAGAACAGTACTTAGAATGGCTCTGATGTATGGGAAAAATGATTAATTTCCACCCTCCCTGCCATGGGCAGGGACATGTTCCACTAGATTAGATTGCTTAAAGCCCCATCCAACCTGGCCTTGAATACTGACAGAGTTGGGGGATCCACAGCTTCTCTGGGTAACCTGTTCCAGTGCCTCACCACCCTCATAGTNAGACTTGGTTGCATCACACTCAGTGGAGCAGTTACTACTTTAAAAAGTGCTTTGCTTCCTTTTGGTGAAATATACTTCTATTTCAGTGTAATGTTCACGAAGGCCAAAGAATTGCATTCAGGTCTGGATTAGATTTGACCTAGAACATGGAGTTCAGGTTTGAAAAAGAGGAGTTTAATGGATTTGAGCTCTTGTGAGTCAGACTTAGAAAAAAGGGGGTTTCTCATTTCAAGGTATGAAATGAAGGCCTTCCCAAGCTGTCTGGAATTTGAATCACCAGTTCCTGTGCTCGAAGCTCTCTGTTACCACAGCCATCCCATATGGTGTTACGAACCTAGAGGACTGCTGCCATTTAAATTAAAAGGGTGGCAGGGGGAGATGGGAAGAAAATTCATTAGGAGATAGGTACATGACAGGACATTTCCATTATACAGTATATCTCAAATTACTAGGAAGTACAGTTTTAGGCTGGTATAAATGATTTGTAGAATAAGAATTCCAGAGTAGTCATCCAAAATTAGAGCAATTTAGGGGCAGAATATTAGAATGCTTCACACTTCAGACATGGTCATCTGAGAAACAAGACTGTTAGCCAGGTATGAGGGTCATAATGTCAATCACTGCTATAGAGAGCTGGGTGTACTGGGTCTGTCTGAGCCCGAGCAGCCTTAGCAGTGCTAGGAGATAACACTCCACTGTTTTGACTGCTGTGAGGGAGAGGCAGAGGGGACACAAGCAGGTCAGGTGACCCAGACTGACCAAAGGGATATTCCAGACCATATGACGTCAGCTCAGATATAAAAGAACAGCAGGGGTGGGGGCACGGGGTTGTTCTCCGATGGCTGCCTGCTGAAGGGACAACCAACGCGTAGGGCCCTGCTTCTCAGGATGTGAGCTGACCTCGGGAATGGGAAGCAGAGATTAGATTCTCCTTTGCTTTGCTTCCTGCGCGCATAATTTTTTTTCGCTTGTATTAAACTGCCTTGTCTTAACAGCCACGAGTTGCTGTCATCTTATTGGTAAAGGGAAGGGGTGAGAGACTGTCTGGGTACTTGGCACCCAGCCAGGGTCAACCTGTCACACTGGGTGAGTTGTTCTAGCAGCAAAATAGCTGCAAAATATTTGAACCAAAGAAATCACCTCATATGTAGGCATAGAACAGTACTTAGAATGGCTCTGATGTATGGGAAAAATGATTAATTTCCACCCTCCCTGCCATGGGCAGGGACATGTTCCACTAGATTAGATTGCTTAAAGCCCCATCCAACCTGGCCTTGAATACTGACAGAGTTGGGGGATCCACAGCTTCTCTGGGTAACCTGTTCCAGTGCCTCACCACCCTCATAGTAAGGAATTTCTTCCTGACATCTAATCTAAACATACTTTCAGTTTGAATCCATTCCCCCTTGTCCTGTCACTGCAGCTCCTGATGAGACCCAATCTGACGCAAAACCAGTAGAACTGTCTGTAGTAAAACTTAAGTAGATATGTTGAAGGATTAAGAAGTTAGACTATTTTGTAGTTTACTCTTATGCAAGTCAATATTTCTGTGGGTAGAATTATTTATTTTAGTGCTTTCCAACGTGTTTTGTCTTTGACATGCATTGCATGATACAAATCTTGATCTAGTATGTGTCCCTGCACTCTGGTGGTGACACAGTGCCCAAATTAACACTCCTGAAAAATTCAGAACTGCTAAATGAGCTCCTGCAATTTTTTTCTTTTTTGCTATGGCCTCTCTATAAGGAAAATTTATTTGTAAGCAATGCTGTTCCTTGAATCTACTGATGAACAGATACGTCTTAAAGACAGCTACCTTAGGAAGAAAAGGTAAAATAAAATCCTCTCTCCTGCTAAGGGATGGAATTTTTAAGGCCCCCTAGGGAAAATTGTTGCCTTTTTCTCATAATTTTTCTTTTTTCACTGTGACATTTGGAATAATTCCCCAAGATTAGCATATTTTTAGTTGCTGAAGCAGAAAATCTATTGGAAATTAAGAAAATAAAAAATAAACGCTGCCATGAAAGTAACTTCTGTGGAGGTTTCTAAGTCAGAACTCTGCTGCTTTTGCGCTAAGGCACAATTATTGCCCTAGAGAATTTACAAAAAAAATCACTGTCAATTTAACCAAAAAATTTCATACAATGAAGTAATGGGAATGTTTTAATTAACAGTTGATTTTGCTGTCTCTTCTACGCCATCACCTGAGTTTGTCAGGAGGAATTCTGTTACTCACAGTATAAATGAGCTCTTGAAACACTGCTGCAGATTTGCTGTAAAATCTCTGGCTCCTAAGAAGGCTTGTTACAATCTGGAAGAACCAAACAGAAGAACTCTTTAAATCTCCACTCTTGCAAAAGAATAATCTTTATTTTACTCATTTTGCTCACTGCTTTAGCTTCATCTAGATAACCTTCCGAGGTGTCAAAATCACTTCACTAGTTTTGTGCTGCCTGCTGGCATCCACTGGCATTGTTAAAAAAATCTACATGTGCCAGAATATGCTGATGAAGAGAGTATTCTCTTCCCTCTGATCACTTCAAACCTGCATCACGTTGCAACAGACAGAAGTACCTTTAGGCAAATGGTACAGACTGGCCACTGTGTTGAACCCTGCATGTAAATTCAGCGTGCTCAGGTATGCTAGACAGGACTCCATGCCACTTTCCTCCTTCCCCATGACATGGATCACTTGGCAGGTCCTACATGGTGGACAGTCTGCAGCCCCTAGTGTACAACATTCTGAAGACAAAGTCACTTTTGCATTTGGTCTTCCCTGTTTTCCGCAATCCCATCATCTTTTGTTCTTAATTCTGTAGTTAGTCTCCCCCTTTGTCAGTATGCATGGCCTAGCCTGTCTTGAATTTCAGTGGTCCTTACTGCATATTTTCATGCCCTTCCTCATTCTATATCACTGTTAGGAAAGATGAGTTCCTTCCTAAGAACTTCTCTAGGTTAAAATGGCAGCTGCCTTTCTCTGTCCTTAAAGGCTTCTTTGGATCTTTTAACTTTTTTGTCTTGAGAAAAGAGGAGGGATCTTAGTGTCGCTGGGAATTAAGTTTTTCCTCCTCTTTGCTATACCTTGGGGAACTGCCTGTGAAGAGGTTCAGGTTTTTTTCAGGCATATAACAAAGTCTTCACATAGCTTAGTTTTGTGATCATAAGAAAATGTCAACTTGAAGCCGTACTGCAGGTTCTTTTCCACAGCTATTTCTCAGAACTTAGCAATTTTCTCAGAAGTTTGAACCAAGGTTTTGCAGCTGTGTTGTATTAGAGCTAGACCTCAGGTCACAGACACCTGAACCTTGAGAAGAAGGGCTGCAGATATTGCACCATTTTATTTTCCATGGAAAAGTTCCATGATATTTCTAAAGTCACCATTCCTAACCTGAAACTGTAATAAACTTTAGTAGGAAGCTGCATTGATTTGTCAGAACTAGAAGTCCACAGTGAACTTACATTCATTTGTGTTTTTATTGTGAAAGTAATTTCCTACTGTGTTGTTCTTTCTCCACATGTCTTTCTGATACACAAGCCGTTTTCATATAAGGTCTATTTTCTCATAAGGGTAAAAGCTAATATGGGATTTTATGCATTGTAACAGGCAAATTTCAGCCTTTTGGATGTGGAGAAGATAAACTGATAGATTTTAATAGAATTCCAAGTAAATATTACATATTACATGTCCATGTTTCTGTGTCACTTGCTTCTGATGAGGAAACAAAAAAATGTATCTTCTTGGAAGAGGCCTTACAGAAAACAAAACTAGTCACAGTTAAGCTACGACTAACATATGAAAGCTCTTTTTTGGCAGCCACCTGTGTGGAAACAAGCCCTCAAGTTGTTCCTTACTGAGATGATTTCTCTGATACTGTCTTACAGAACAGCCTTCCCTTGCATTACTGGAAATCTTGGGTCAAGAAAAACCCAAATAATCCAAATTCCTCCCGTAAAAAATCTCTTTAAATCCCGTTCTCTTCCACTTTGTCTTAGAGTCTCAAATTGCCCTCTGAAGTCCTTTAAGTCTAAAAGCTGGGGAAAAAAAAAAAGTGAATGTCAGTGAGTGCAACTGCAACAAATGCTATACATACAGCTGTATAGCTGTAACAAATGCATAACAAATGCTTCCTATTTTCAAGAAAGGCAAAAAGAAAGGTCTAGGGAACTACAGGCTAAACAGCCTCACCATAATCCCTGGAAAGGTGATAGAACAAGGAATCTTGGGAACAATTTCCAGACACTCACAAAGGACAAAAACTTGATCAGGAGAAGTCAGCTTTGATTCACAGAGGGAAAGTGATCCTTGATGAACCTGATAGCCTTCTGTGATGAAATGGTTTGGTAGGTGAGGAGAGAAGCGTGGAGATACCTAAAAGTTATCTGGACAACATACTAGATGCTGTAGTTGGCCCTAGCTGAGTAAGGGTGGTTAAGGCAGTAATTGGACCAGATGAACCAGACCCTTCCTACCTCAACCCTTCTATGATTACAAGTTTCTGTCGAAGTCTGGGAAGTGGAGCTGTCCCCATGATGTCTGTTAGATTTTCCTGGACTTTGCCTTCACAAGCAGGGATGTATCATGATCTCTTCATTATATTCCTGTCCTTCTCTGAAGCTTTATAAACAGTGAGGTACAGTGTGATGGAAAAACTTTATCACAGGATAAAGTTTGAGTTCCACCATGTCATTCAGGACGCTTCTTCAGCTTCGTGGTTGCCAGTGATAGGGAAATGTAATATATTTCTTTTAGAAAATAAAACATTATCAGAGAATTTGCCCTTTCATTCCAATTATGTCTTTCTTTTGGAGGGGAAATCACAGGTTGGTTCTCCATTCAGTGAATCTTCAGCCTGTGAGCACAAATACTTTATCTAGTATCAGCAGTCAAGTAAGATGATGTTATGTAGAAGGTACTAACACCTGTACTTTCGTGTCTCCATCAGTCCCTAAATACATATTTTTGGGTTAGTTACAGCATCCAGAGATCTCACCTGAGAAACACAACATTTTCCCTCCCCACCACCTGGTGGGGAGGGCAAAAAGAGGACAGGAAAACTCCTACAAATATCTAGGTCTGTTGGCCTGCTCTCTTGACACGTGCTGATGTATATATGGAATACAGTCACATTCTAGTGGTAATAGAGACACAGAGTATGAAACCTGACTATCTGATCAGTTTGTGTTGAGGAGCGTTATATTACCATGAGGAGAAGCTTTTGGGATTCTTTCCTGACAATTACATCTGGGTTAACACAGGGATGGAAACTGAGTGTGTGTGAAAAGAACTGCCAGGAAGGGCTGTCTTTGGTTGTGTGAAAAGCGGTCATAAAATGGAGACTTAGTTATTCACTTTATTAGATTCCCATTTCAAAACATTTGCAGAAGAAGAAATTAACCTGCTCTTTGAGACAAATGAACCTTCACCAACTTAGAGCAAACCTGAGGAGCAAAATTATTAATTTCACATCTGCCAGGTAGAGGGAGTGTGAAGAAAAGATAATGATCCTTGAGTAAAAGTAGATACTGTGATTTCTCCTTTGACATATCTCTGTCTACAGATTTGTTGCGGTTTTTTATTGATTGTGAGGATAAGCTCCAAAAGCCCACACTCAACTATTTTACCCTACTTCAATTCAGGAAGAATTTCTCATTATGGAGTGAGGTAAACCCAGCAAGCTGGGAGTGTACTGGTTATAAAGAAAAGACTAGTATGTGGGCACCTTTACTAGAAGTAATAAATTAGATATACTTGTGAAAAATACTGATAAGGCATTCCTTAGTATTCCTCTATTGAGAACAAATTGAATGTGAACTGTTTTATAGATGCTTAGGATCTCCCTTTTCAGAAGTATTAATGCAGATTTAGATAATTGTATTGGTACCCTTGGGAGTACCAATTGGGAAAGGGCATGCTTTGGTTATAGGTGCCTTACCTGCAAAGTTTCATGGGTGCCTTGAATTTATCCTTAGTAACCTTTTGCTGAGCATTTTCCCTCCACTTCTGAGACCAGTTTTCACATCTGCTATTCCAGTTTCCACATACAGTTAAGCCATACTGCCTTCCAGATATAGGCAAACTTCACTTAATTATTAATAATGCTGATCCTTTTGCAAAAACATTAGCAAATTAGACAGGAAAGTATGACTTTTCCTCTGACTTAGTCAATTGAGAAGGTCTTATTCAAAACCAAAGCAAAATCTTTTGTACATTTGAAGTGTCCAAATGTACAATTTGTTCAATTTGTGTCTAAAAGAATAATTAACTGTGCATGCCCAAGAGTGTGTATATAGACACACACACACACACACACACACACACGTATATTTCCATCTCTTTTCTTTCATACATTTATATATGTATATATATGTATATGAGTGTATCACCCCGGTAACCAAAGGGGATTTAGGCTCTAAAGGGCAGGTTTTGTAATTAAAAAAAAAATAGTTGCATGAACTCCTGAGCCATCTGGTTTAGAGGTCAGGAAAATAAGATATGCCATAGACAACAGAAGCCTAATTTTTGAAAGATTTGTCTACTAAATATCACTACATTATGAGGGTAATCCTGTTTTCTGTTATGACAACTGCAAGGGCAAGAGGTAGCACCCAATTAACAAAAAATCTGCTGTTGGAGTGTTTGATGTTAGACTATTGCTCTTTTGTCATGAGCCTTCTGAATGAGGGCATTAGTTTGGCTGTCTCTCATCTTCCGCAGTTTATTTCTGGCAGCACTATGTCAAATTAGTTTAAATTTTAAAGAAGTTATTTGGATGAAATTTGCTGATGGTTTTAAAGGGTGTTAAAAGATGGAAATGGATGAATGGACAGGAATGCCCCTTGGTTTTGATATTTTAGGGCTCACTTTTTTGTTTGAGACTGTTAGACCATGCTCTATCCTGCCCAGCAGCTTTGTCCAACTGTAAAAACACATAACTGCACAATTCCATTGGAGTATCTGTGAAGCATGAAACGTCCAGGAATTACATGGAAATACAGAGATACTTTAGTTTTTTAAACCTTTTAGTAGTTTGTGGTTTTTTTCAAATTGCTTACAAAAAATAATATCAAAGGTTTGTAGAATGAATGGTACATTAATTTTACCTCACTTCAAAGGAAAATGAACAATGACACCACTTGGGTGCCTCCAGGCTTTTTTCAGTGCTTGGGAGACATTTTGGCTTTGCAAACCTGTTTGTTTTACAAGTGTAAAGTTGTACACAGAATTCAGTCCAGCCTCCTGAAGGTTCCCAGGAAGAAGAGACAGTATTGTGAGTTTTGGCTTTTGTGGTACTACTTTTTGCTATGAAGTGCAATTACAGCTTTATAGCCCAGACTGTAGAGTATGAGCCTGGTTTGAGACCTGAAATCAGGGCACACCCTGAAGAAATACGTTGACTTTGGAGAAAAAAAAATTCTCTTTTTCTCCTCAAGGCTCTAGGTCACTGCAGTGCTGTAAACAGGTAATGCTGTCCTAGAGCAAGGATCTCTGCTGGTGAGGAAGTGTGCGTCACACTTCTGTTTCCAACTACAGAAAAAAGTTGAGACAGTTCACAGAGCGCTAGAACTTAGCCTCTCTAGATGTAAAAAATAGTTTTGTTTGGCAGTCCATCTAATTGCTGCTGAGTGTGTTGGTTAGGCAGGGAGAGGCATCCCTGTGGAACTGAGATTCTTCCAGGCTCTTATAGACCACAAATATCTGAGGAAGGAAAGCTTCTCTATATTCTTTTTTTTTATTTTGCTACTCTGTACCTGCATGGCTAGATGAATTCCAGAAAAAAGAAAATAAAACATTTTACCGTGAAAGCATTAAGCAAGCAAATATTTACTTAAATATCTAAAAAAAAAAAAATAAAAAAAAAATTGGGAAACACATTGCATAGCGTTTTCATGAGGTACTGTAGTAAAAGAAGTCAATGGTTTAGGGGTCTTGCATTTTGATATGCCCAGCCATCTATAATACATTTAACAATTGTGTTTTCAATTTACACTTCTAATGTCTGCATTTAGCTGTCTTTCAATATATGCTGTCATTTGAGCACCCTTGCTGTCATTTTAAATATATTAACAACTATCTGTGCATTTAGTTCATGTTTATTCATTCTGTGAGACTTAATCCACTTCCTGGAGGGAGAGAAAAGAGTTTTCTTTTGGGAGAGAGTTTAGCTTTATTCATTAATTCATGATTCAGAACTTTCAAAAATCTCTGTGAAGGTATTTTTGTGCAGAAATTTTGCGGTAGAAAATGGTATTTGTAGTGAACTGTTATATTTTAGAATTATACATATGGGAAAATGCATGTAAAGCAAAAAGGCAATAATAAGTGTTTACTCTTGACATGCAGAAGTGCCTTTTCATTTCTAAAAATCTGTGTTCTTTGGAAACAAAAATCAAATTGTCTGTCACTTGCTCTTTGTTTTGACTGTTTCTGCAGATGTTTTGTTTGCAATTAGCTTAAAAAAATAAAAAATATTCAGTAATTTACTTAATTACTGTTGTATAATGTTGAATTTGAGAGGATGAAGCGATGTATAACTGGCATGTTTGGCCAAGTAAATGAAAAAAATAAATTTAATGACCTGAGCATAATTATATATGACTTTGGAATGACAACTGGCAAAAAACGTACTATAATTAAATTTCCATTATAAAAGTTTCATCTTTTTTGTCTGACATGTGAGGCTAGATTGTGAAGAGTATTCATTTATAAGAGGAAAAATTAGAGAGCTATAATTTATAATTCAGGGTAATCAATGAAAGCATTTCTTTTGTCAAAAAACCTTTCACTGACAAACAGCACTGCATTGTTGTTTTAAAAAGAAACTAAAATTTCTTTTGTTATGTTTCCACTTACTGTAAAAGGAGCTGAAAAATTCTGATGGTTGAATCATGTCTTGCAGTAGTTCAGAGTAATATTACACAGATAGGGCTTCTCAGACTGTTTCTCTTCATTAACATTAACTTTGTCTCAGTCTATAAGGATCTTTCTTAGGCCATCTTATCAAGATTCTGTGTAATCCTGAACAGAGTTGTTTCTGATGCAAGAAGTGACAACATATTCTGATTTCCAAATTTCCCAGTTACTGACTGAAATGGATCCTTTGCGTTCTGGTACTAGAGTTTCAAAGAAAATGAATAAAAACATTATGAGGCTACCCTGTTCATTTCTACAAAATCTTTCAAAGGTAGTGCAAGCAGAGATCAGTATTTTAAAGAGTTTGAGCACCAGATTTTCACAGGCAACAGCAAATCTCAGAATCACTCTGATTTGATCATTAGAGAAATAATTCTTCCATACACTTATTTGAGCTCTGTATTTACAGAATTGTTTTATGTGCTTTTGTTATCCCTGTTACTTACACACAGGTCTAATTGCACACTGATTACTCTTACTGTACTCTCTGTTCATTATTTAAACAAAGTGTATGTGCCATTCATCTCAAAATACGATTTTTACATTCACAGAAAAATTGGACTCTTGACTGATGAAAAATGCCTTTCATCTTACCTATGAGTCTGTTAGAACAATGAACTATTTCTGCTCTTATAACATCACAAAATAGTTCGGCATGAATCTTCCAAAACTAATTTATTTTATGCTGCGTTACAGTGACACAATCTTTTCTAAGCAGTTGGCATGCAATATTGTACTGAGTTCCTAAAACAACTGACTTGAAAATAGGTTATTTTCATAATTATAATTTTCAGAGATTATCTCCTAAAATGTAAAGTGATTATTTACTTCTGTGTGTTCTACTACTTTACTGTTAATCTTTCCACTTACAAACCATTGCTTATGGAAGCAGTCAGTGTTAATATCATAAAATCTGTCAGAAAAGTACTCTTCTGCATTAATTTTCTTGCTCTGCAGTAGCTGCTTCCAGGATGTTACTGCAAGTTTGTACGTCTCCTTTTTTTCATCCAGACAATAGGCTTTAAGCCTTGCAAATTGATTCATGTATGATTGTTAAATCTATATTATTTGTAATTAGATAACAGCTAAAGGTTTTATTCTGCATTTGGAGCTTTATAGATGCACAGTTCTGCAGTGGATCAGACAAGATTTTTTCCTTAGATCTTTGAGCTGTCTTCTGTTACTGACAAATTTTAAGTGGCATGGCCCTAGATGTCTTCTGTAACAATTGTAATCTAATATCAATTAATTTGACAAGTTGAAATGCTGAAATGGCAGGACAACTATGTTTTGCCTTTGCAATGTCTTAAGGATGCATGAAGAAGAAAAAGGTAACCCTCAGACAATTATGTGAACACGAGTAAATCGCAGATCCACATAAACATTTAATTATTTCTTCATAGGGAATAGCGTATTATTTTGACCAAAAATGGTGCATCTAGTGAAGCTGAGCAACTAATTGGAGAAAATCTCTACAAAGCTCTTAGATTGTATATAAATGATGACATTTATTTTTCAGATTTACAACTCATACGTCTAGGTTTATTTTTATGAGCACAGGTAACCAGTTTCTTTTTTCTTCCTTTTTTTTTTCCTTGCACTAAAGGGGTTGTGGAGCAATTAAAGGAAGGAAACTAAAGGAATGGATAAACTACTTTTAAACTCATTCTTAGCAAAAGCTGAACTATCTTTGCTACAAAATTTCATCGTGATGAAACGGGAAAAGTAGTCATTTCAGACTAAGTTGCTAATATTTGGCAGTTACACAAACAGTTCATAAGGGACTGACGATAAAACCTATGTGACAACTATGTGCACTAGTATCTGTATGTGTATATTTGCATGTGCTATTTCTCGTGCAAAACATAAAATTTAAGGTTAGCAAATTAATTCAGAAGATATTTAGTTGCTTTACCTTAACATGCAGTCTCTGATGTCTGGCTAAAATAAAATACATTGCATATTGTTTAAGATAGTAGTAGTGAATATCTTTGATTTTATTCAGTATGAAATATTAAAGAATATGTGCTACTCAGATACTCTCTAAAAAAAACCTTAAAATTATGTCATTTGCCTTTGAGAGTACAAAATTTTCAATGAATTCAAATAAAAATTTTGTGTTGCTGTAATAATGGCACAGGGCACATGCAGTAGAAGAAAAAGAAGTTGCCTGTTTTAAGTTTCCAGGGATTACAAAAATTGCTGGTTTTGCTGTTTGGGAGAGGGAAAAAAGGCTTCAACAGTGTTGCAGTGGTATTAGATGCTGAGATTATGAACGAAATAACTTTTTCCAGTGAAAAACAAAAGCTACAATGTGCAGCAACCCAAGATTGCTCTAGAATGAGGAAGATACAAAAGCTGGTCAATAAGCCTTTACCTGCTCACGGCTTACAGCTTGTAAAAACTGGCACTCCTTACAGATATATCCCATCTCTTCATACAGAGAAACAAAAACGACAAAAGGTAGATCAACTTTTTGGAGTGGCTGGATGAGAAAAAGTAAATGTGAAATCTGTCTCCTTTTGAGGAGAGAAGAGAGGAAGGAGTAAGCTTATTTCAGATAGAAGCATTCTAGATGAGATTCAGGAGACCTTGAGTCCTTTCATTTGGTAAAAGTTAAGCTTTTGCTTTGACCGAAGCTCATTAATCCAATCCAATCCAACCCAGATTTTTTGCCGATTTTCAGCATTTTCTTTTGCTTGTATTCATGGATAAAACCTCTTTCCTCATTGTCATTAGCTTTTCCATTTTATTCATCTTGTTAGACACCAGTTCTGGGTAGCATTTCATGTGTATGCCACGTAACAAAATAGGTTATGTCTGCATAATCCTGAAAAGCAATAACTGATAAAGCAGTAATTGAAATAACACTAGATTTTGTTTTTGATTAATAATGATCTATGACTGTAAAAGAAGAAAATTCTGAGGCAAGTCCATGGTATTTATCATGAGTAATCACAGAAGCAAAGAAATGTTTGTTTTCAAGATACTGGTAAGAATCTGATAATGCTTATACCCACAAATCTCTTTGGGGGATAAAGATAAAGCATTCTAGGATGAAGGTAAGATTAATTGCTCCTATAAAATATGTAAAGACCTGCCTGGACCGTTGAAACAGTGATAGTGTCAGTCCTAATATTCATTGATGAAGGGCTAAAACCTGTTACTTTCTTAAAATAACATGTTATTTAAAGCCTCGCTTTTAGAACATTGTTATGAAGTTCTGTGATATAATGTGAGACGGTACTTTGACTTTCTGAATCTGAGCAGAATGTGTTCTTATTCTGAATAGAGAACACAAATATCTCCTTAATCTTCCAGACTGTATCCAGTAATTTTAAATGGGTGATTGCCAAGGTTAAAGTATAACACACTGATTCTGCTTGCTTTCAATAGCTGTTTCAAGGATGATACTATTTGTTATGTCAGTGGAGCTAGAACTTTTCCATAGATCTAATATAAACAAGGAAATTTGCATACCAGATAAAAAGACCAAATTCTGAAGTCACTTGCTATGGATTTTATGCAAGTGTTTTGAAATACTGTGAGATGCCAAGAAACTGCTTAAGAATAACCTGAGAACAGTATAGTGTTACCAGCAGAGTTTCATGTTCTAGAAGAAAGGAAAAAAAATTCTATCATTTTGTCAGAAGGATTGGGTATTTTTAACAGTTCTTAATGGAAGAGGAGAGGTCGTCTGGAGGGTCTTTTTTTGTCAAATTTTATGTAATAACAGAATCATCAAGGTTGAAAGAGACCTTCAAGATCATCTAGTCCAATCGTCAGACTAACACCACCATAATCACCCCTAAACCATATTCCCAAGTGCCACATCTTGATGCCTCTTGAACACTTCCAGAGATGATGATTCCAGCACCTCCCTAGGCAATATATTCCAATACTTAACCACATTTCAGTGAAAATTTTTTTTGTGATATCTAATCTGAACCTCCCCAGCACAACCTAAGGCCATTTCTTCTTATATTTTCACATGAGACATGGCAAAAGAGATCGATCTCCACCTCCTGACACCCTCTGTTCAGGTCGTTGTAGAGAGTGATAAGGTTACCCCCTCCAGCCTCCTTTTTCTCCAGGTTGAACACCCTCAGCTGCTTCTCATAAAGCTTGTGCTCCAGACCCTTCACCAGCTCCATTACCTATCTCTGGACATGCTCTGGCACCTCATTGTCCTTTTGGAGTGAGGGCCCCAGAACTGGACACAGCGCTCAAGGTGTGGCCTCACCAGTGTTGAGTACAGGGGGATGATCCTGTCCTACTCCTGCTGGCCACACTATTCCTGATACAGGCCAGGACGCCATTGCCCTTGGCCTCCTGGGCACTCTGCTGGCTCATGCTGAGCTGGCTGTCAACCAGCACCCCTAAGTCCCTTTCTGCTGAGCAGCTTTCCAGTGACTCTGCTCCAAGCCTGTAGTGCTGCCTGGGGTTGTCACCCTGTAGGCCCATGATGCAGGCAAATTTCTGCCTGAGCATGTGTAGAAGTGAGGCTGTAACTGGACATGGCCTGATCCTTGTAATTGGACAAGGAGAAATTGATCCCCAGGTCATTGGGTGATTAATGTAAACAATATGGTGTGATATATAGCTGTAACTGCGTAGCAAGAAGGGGGCAGACATGTTGTAGTCTTCTCAGAGAGCAGACCCTCTGCCTGGCTGTGAGACAAAGCCAGGCAGAGAGATGTGTCCAGGCCACCTAGACACACTGTCTGGGGGCATGGACACAGAGTCTGCTAGGAAGGTAAGATATGCTTAGAGTTAGGCTTAGAAGCAGTAGAGATAGATTAGTTTAGGATTATGCTGTAGAATGCTGGTACGCAAATAGTTAAATAAACACCTGAGAAACTTCATGAAATCCACCCTTCTCATCATATTTTATGCCTCTCGGACTGCCGGACACAACATCACCCAAGTGCAGGACCCAGCACTTGATGTTGTTGAATCTGATCCAATTGGCCTCAGCCGATCTATCCAACCTGTCCAGATCCCTCTGCAGAGTCTTCCTGCTTTCTAGCAGACCAACACTCTCACCTAACTTAGTGTCATCTGTGAGCTTGCTTTGGATGCACTTGCTCCCATCCTCCAGGTCATTAACAAAGATATTAAACAGGGCCAGCCCTGATAATGAGCCCTGGGGAGCACCACTTGTGACTGGACATCATCTAGATTTACTTCGCACTCTCTGGCCCTGGCCATCCAGTCATGTTTTCACACAACAAAGAGTACACCCATCCTTGCCATGAGCAGCCAGTTTGTCTGGGAAGATGCTGTGAAAGATGGTGTCAAGCGCTTTACTGAAATCCAGGCAGACAACATCCATGGCCTTTGCCTTATCTACCAAGTGGGTCACTTCTGTCATAAAAGTGAACAGGTTGGTCAAGCACAGCAGGCTGACAGGCTGGTAGTTCTCACCCTTCTTGTAAGTGGGTGTTACATTTGCTAATTTCCAGTCAACAGTGAGAAAAAGACTAAATTATATTCCTAAAAATAAATGTAATACATTGCTGTAGGTAAATCAGTATAGGATATACAGATTACATATATATCCATTTTTTTCTTTTCTTTCTTTTTTTTTGTTTTTAATAGACTAGCATGTCGCAGTCGGGACGGCC